>CM062807.1:1331486137-1331731137 GCA_031772625.1 Pinus tabuliformis
CTGTCTTTCTTTGCCTCTTCATCCTTGGATGGTAATGTTCCATACGTCAAGCACTTTGGTGCTCCCTATGAGAGTGTGGGGGCGGGTCTCTTCAGAGATTCTACCTTAATGAGAATTTTTCCACTCCCATCTCCTCATGTTGCCTCTGTCAACATGGTCTCGGTCAAATCTGATCCATGGGTCATACCTGCACCAGTTCTTGTTGATACCTAGGGCGAGATTATGCCGCTTAGTCCTGCCAAAGTCAATTACGTGGAATTTGTTTCGGCTTCGAACTTTGCATCCTCTAATTATCATATGTCGAAGACCTCTCTCGATATGTATTCTCAATCCCCTTGGCTTGGCACTTTGAAATCATGTGATCCGTTAGCTGAGACCTTCCTCGCTAATGAAGGTATCATGGAAATCATGTCTCTTGAGGAACCAACATGGATCGATACTCATCATCGCTCTTGATTCCAGCCTCACTCGACGGTCATGTCTACCATTTTCGGAGAGTCCTCTTCTCCGCTACTCATTGATGTGCCAGTTTACCCTGACATGATCAAGATATTTTAACTAAGGGAACCTTTATCCCTTCATGGATTCAGGACTTTTCACCCTCCTCAAGTTTTCCCTGATTGTCCTCTTAATCGTAACCCTACCTCACCCAGGGGGCATGGGGGCAAAGCCTTATATGAGTTTACTTCATTATTTGGCCAAGTCAATGCTTACTCATCATGGCAATGGTAAAACTATGGTGTTCATCTATGTTGAATGAATACCCGAGTCCTAGCATGGACTCCCACCTCAAAAGTAATATGCTTAGGTCATCTTGCATGGTTACTTATGTTCATTAGTGTGTGATTTACTTTTGTACAACGTGGTTTTGTATGATAGTTTTCAAACAACTTTCCTATTTACTATGCTTTATAGATGTCTACAACTCCTCACGTTGGTTTTGCGGATGGTACTTTCCATAGTACCTGGAACCTATCATCCATAGCATGGGCTATCTATGACCCTAACGGTGAGTTGATTGACCTTCAAGGTATCTGCCTAGGTTGCACAACCAACAACATTGCTGAATACAGTGCGGTCATCGAACTGTTGTCAGAAGCCATTGCTTTGGGCATCAGAGAATTGGTTGTCAACCTGGATTCACAGCTTATCGTCCTTCAACTCAACGAGCAATATTCTATCAGGAACCCTCAAATATTACGAATGTATCTATTGGAAAGGCATTTTGATTATGTTACATATCATCATATTCCTAGATGCATGAATACATTGACAGATGCATTAGCTAATTACGTGTTGGATAGACATTTACAAAACATGTAAAAGATAAGACAAACCATTTGTACCATAATATACAGGAAAATACAACATATATATATATATATGGTGAAAATGTTTGATACATCAGAACCCCAAAAATAATGTGTGTGTCTGAAATAACATCAGCGGCTCACAGGCCTCTGTTATTGGGAAATCTAGTGTCCGCTCGGAGCTGCTAGTCCCACTAAGACTGGTAGCTATCTTAGAAACAAACAAACTAAAACTACTTTCGTTTTCCTTTATGAGAAGTAGATAAGAGGGGAATGAAGGACACCAACCTCAGTCTTGTGTTGGGTGTGGAGCCTGATTATCTTCTATATTCAAAGGTATCACCACATAGGACCCCAGTTAGAAATGGGGGCGGCAATGCCGCCCATAAAATATTTGCTGCAGGGGGGTCCAGGGGGGGGCGGCTGCGACCTTTGGGAGCCCCCCCCTGGTGGGGGGTTTCGGGCGCAGCGCCCCCGAAGCTAAAAACACCTGTAAAATTGCCTTGTAAAAGTATAGTAATTTCTAGTCAATCTGGGCCGTTCATTAGGCGGATGATCTGACGGTAGAACTTATGTTTAGTTTAGGGTTTTTTGCCCTAGAAGGCAACCCCTCTCTTTGTATGAGGGTATTGTATTTGAGGCTGTGAGATAGATGTGTATTCTGTGAGCGAGAAACAGAGAGGTGAGACTGTGAGAGAAAATAGAGGATATTACAGCGGATCTGCTGTAGGTTGTGTCTCTTCATTTTGTTGGATAATAAAAAGGAAGGACTGGCTGTTCGGGGTGGACATAGCCCAAACTGGGTGAACCACGTATATCTGTGTCTCTCTTGTTTTGTGCATTTTCTGTGTTTATATTTCTGCAACGTTTTATGTGTTCCATTGCTCCGTAATATATAATTTTCTAACAACTGGTATCAGAGCCGAAGGTCTATTTGGCTGATAAACTCGCAGGAAAGAAGGGTTCCTGGTTCGAGTGGGAGCAATGGCGGAAGATGGTAAGTTTAGGGTCGAGAAATTTAACGGCCAAAACTTCTCGCTATGGAAGATGCAGATGGAAGATTATTTGTATCAGAAAGATCTATACCTACCATTGGGCGGAAAAACAAAGATGCCGACGGGTATGAAAGACGAAGAATGGAACCTTCTCGATAGAAAGGCACTCGGAACAATATGGTTGTGCCTTGCTGCGTCAGTCGCCTTCAACATTTCGAAGGAAACCATGACAGAGGGTTTGATGCAGACGTTGTCGAAACTATATGAAAAACCCTCGACCTCAAACAAGGTATTTCTTATGAAACGGTTATTTAATATGAATATGTCGGAAGGTGGATCTGTTGCAAACCATTTAAATGATTTTAATACAGTTACAAGTCAGTTAAGTTCTATAGGGGTAAAATTTGATGATGAAGTTAGAGCTCTGTTATTCTTGTGCTCATTACCAGAAAGTTGGAATGGTTTGGTAATGGCCATTAGTAACTCCGTTTCTGGATCTAGTACTTTAAAGTTTGATGATGTTGTCGGTGCTATCCTTAGCGAGGAAATACGACGGAAAAGCTCCGGTGAGACATCGGGAAATGCTTTGAGTGCAGAGTCTAGATTAAGAAAAATGGAAAGAGGAAAGAGCTCAGGATATCGCAGTAAATCAAGGAAAGACAGATCCAAGTCCAGATCGGGGATAGTGTGCTGGAAATGTGGAAAGAAAGGACACCTAAAGAAAGACTGTAGATCTCGGAAGGGAAAAGAAGGAGATGCACAACAAGAAAACAATCATGAAGCAAATGTGATAGGTGAGGTGTTACAAGATGCTTTGATTCTTTCTTTCAAAAATATTACTAATTCATGGGTGGTAGATTCAGGGGCTTCATTCCATGCCACACCTGATAAGAAATACTTTCATGACTATGTTCAAGGAGATTTTGGACAAGTTCGTCTAGGTGATGATAAACCCTGTAAAATCGTTGGAATGGGTAAGGTTCTTGTAAAACAGCAGAATGGAAACCAATGGCTATTAAAGGAGGTAAGGCATGTTCCAGATCTAAAGAAAAATCTGATTTCAACAGGGCAGTTAGGCGGTGAAGGTTGTGTGACAACTTTCACAGATGAAGCTTGGAAGGTCAGTAAAGGAGCCCTGGTAATAGCAAAAGGCGAAAAGGTTGGTACATTGTATTTATGAAATGGTATTTATAACTCTGTTAATGCTTTAACTTCCAGAGGAGCAGATGCAGCATTATGGCATCATAGGCTCGGACACATGAGTGAAAAGGGGATGAAGATTCTTCACTCAAGGAATTTGTTGCCGGGTTTGAAGAATGTTGATTTGGACTTCTGTGAGAACTGCATTTATGGAAAACAGAAGAGAGTCAGATTTCTCAGAGTTGGGAAAGAAAAGAAGAACGAAAAATTAGAGCTTGTGCATACAAACGTATGGGGACCTGCTCAGGTATCATCTCTCGGTGGCTCTCGTTATTATGTTACTTTTATTGATGATGCAACTAGAAAAACTTGGATTTATTGTATTAAGAATAAATCTGATGTATTTGATACTTTCAAGAAATGGAAAGCTTTGGTTGAGATTGAGACAGGAAAGAATTCAGAGAGGCAAGTGTCATAGGAGAAGTTTCTGGAAGATTCTATGATCATCCACCTCGCAAACTGTCTCTGCCATTTGTCCACTCTTGCCCATCGCACCCTAGAGAAGGGCTTTTCAGTATGCATCGTACCCTTTTCACTGGGCAGGAGATGCATCACACCCTCTGCACTGGGCAACCTGTATGGTCCAGTTTTGACCAGTTCTGAGCAGTTTTCTGTGGAGAACTTCTGGGAGATGATGTAATCACCTGACCTTGTTCTTTTAGGGTGTGAAGCAACACTTTTAGGGACTTAGGAGCCCTTGGTTTATGGACATGTTTGATAGGGCTTGCAGTGCCCAAAAATGTCTATAAAAGTTGCCCCCTAAAGCATGAGGTCGTTAATATTTTGATGTCGGGTGAAATGCTTTATCATGAGGATCTGAAGGCGACTTGTAATAAGATACAAGACAATAAATTATCTTCATAATACTTTTCATGATCTAGCTAAGGCGGGCATTCCCATGCTCAGCTTTATAAATTCATTTTCATGTACATATGACAAACAACCGTCTGTGTGGCAGACTGATGATTCTGATAGAGTCATCATCCTTTGGTTTGGATGATCATCTGTGCAGCAACAATGTACATTTGATGTTTTTATTTTCTTGAATATATCGCAGCCCGGATGGATGAAACTACATCCGGGGTCTTCAAAATCGTTCAATCTTCACCCAGAGTACAAGTCGATCCATGTGAAAGATGTTCTGGAGTCGAACATGGAAAGACATTGCCTGATTACCAGCCAATGATGTAAGTTGTTAATAGGTGCGAGAGGAATCACCGATAATGATGATGACCCTCAAGGTACTACAGTACAATTTTTGTGGTGTGAAAAGGGACTTGGCGTCAAACACCACGCAAAATCTTTCGGTCAAAGGCCATTGATGTAAACCTGTCGTCGGGAGTGAGAAACTTGCCATTGAGGCATGCAAGCTTCAAAGTACTGAAAGGGTTGTTCCTAAGTCGACTTCTTGGATAATGCGCTGATGTTGACAAGAAGTGACCAGTCGTAGGAGGGCCTTAATGAATCCCACATCTACAACACGGAATGGAGTAAATGATTTTGGAGGTGAAAATGATCTGATGATATAGGGTTCAGGGTGGCGGTCATGAAAAAATGGAGCGTGAATGTATTGCAGCGGACGAGACACAGGTGAATTCTCTGAGCGACTTCTCTTGAACATACCGGCGACACTGACATGGATTGGTAGCGTTAACCCCAAATATGGATGGTGCGGTGGACCAATGGTGATATAACCGATAAACGGAACAACCCAACCCGCCTTGGATGCGGAGCGAAAGTGTCATGTTCAAGAGCGACTGGCTACCAATAAAGTTTCTTCAAGTTTTCTTCCCAATTTTTCCCTAGTCATTGCTGACCAGTACCTCTTTATTTTTGTCAAGCTTGAGGAGGATAACATATGCTTGTTCTATAATTTGCCCTTCGGGCAAACGCATCGCTATATTTTAACGAGTCTAGCGACAGTGAAACTCGTTCTTGTCTGTATGGACAAGTTTGTCGCTATTCGGTTTTAATGAGTTTAGCGACAAAGATAACTCGGTCCTTTTCAATTTTAGAGAGTTTGAAAGGGACGTAAAGGAAAATCCAATAATCCTTTTTCGTCATATAATCCCTTAAGTCCGAAAAAGTATAAATTAATACGAAAGGGATGAATTTTCGGTAATTTTAACGAGCCGAACAAAACAAGTGCTCGATATTTTTGTGTAATAATCCCTTAGGTCTAAAAAGATTAAAATCTAGAGGAGGGATAGCACTTCCGGTCGCTTTAACGAGCTGGAGAGGCCAATTTCTCGGCAATATTTTCATATTTTACGAGTCAGGTGAAAAGAGCTTAAAGGAGACTCATTTTTTGAGGAACGACTGATAATTTCGAGTAGCAGCTGATTCCAGGTAAGGTTTGGAATTTTCCAGTCATGGCAGTGTCACAAGGATGGCTAATAGGATCACTCTTCGCAGCTGTTCCTCCAAAGGGGTAAACAGTCAAATGGAAGTGAATGATCGGCTAAAACAGAGTGGAGGTGATGGTAAGAACACGACCAGGGCTCAAAAGCTGACGATAATGCATTCACAATTGTTATTTACCGGAAATTGGTTCATTTTTTAATGAGCTTAAACTCTGGGGGAACGTTTGCTCATTGCTAAGGTTTAATTTTTAACGAGCTTGAACTTCGCTTAAAAAACTGCTCGTGCCAGTTGTATAATAAGGATGTCTCATCGATAGGTTCAATTTTTAGGGAGCTTGCACCATTTGAAACTTTGCTCTAGATCCTTTCATTATGAAAGCTAGGAACAACCAATCCTACGAGTTTAACGGGTTGAGAAACTACAAACTAAGAAAATAAATGGTCTCTCTTTACTTTCAGTCAAAAAGGTTTGCATGCCCCCAGGCATAGTGAAGTAGAGTTTCCAGGTTACCATAGGATTTCTCCATCCGTGTTGCAGACAAAACACTTCCTTGGCGATGTCTACCGAAATACACAAAGGTGAGTGGCGCGGTCGCCTCCACTCACATAACTTTGATGAAGGAATCTTCTTCCAGTCTAATCCCAAATTCTTAAATGGATGGGTGTGTCAGACTAGTCATATATCCTCCGCAGAAACCTACCCTATACCCAAGGTTCTCCTGCCGAAATAGACCAGGGTGCATGCCCCCTGGGTTTCAGTCATGTCCTCCCGAATCACTCGCGCTCTTCAGGTGGACAAATTGGAGATTGATGAGACATTCCTTGCATGAAAAGACCATTTAGGGATGGCATTTGACTATTAGCTATGTGTGAGCCGAGGAACGAAAGATGGTCTATGAGCTTGACCACTCGGCCTTCATGCGGAAAACACATTACTCTAAAGAGTGAGGAGACAACGACTCCCATGCTATAAATACAGTCGCATCCAAGGAGTAGATTATAATCTAGTGGTCCTTGGACTACCATTACGTTCATGTAAACGGTTTTCCTTCTAAATGTTATGGGCACATTGGGAAGGATCCCTAACGGTCGTCTGGTTCCTTTGTTGAAGCCTGTCAGATTTCTCATTTCAGGCAGAAGTGATGGCGAACCAAGCGATTCCCAATTAGTTGAGGAAAGGATACTCACATAAGCCCCTTCATCTATGATGGTACCGACCATGATCATTTTTTAAACTTGTACAATGATTCGGAATGGTACATTAGCCGGTACACGGGGTCTTCCTAGTAGATTCCAATCGAGGAAACGACTAGGTTGCTTGGAGGTGGGACCGAATAGACAGCCAGATATGACTCTGATGAAATTCTTTCCTGCGGTAAAGGAAAGGGTACATTGCCCCCATGTTCATCGGAGTCTGTGTTTACGAAAAGAATTTGAATGGTGTTGTTCTCATTCTCTTTGGTGATTGTGTCATCTGAAGATGGACCTTCTGAATACAAGACTAGGTCGACTGCCGCCTCAACCTTTTGACTTTCGTCTGGTATGGATTCAGCGGGTTTATCTTCAATGACAGATGCTTCAACCAACCACAATGGCGTGTCGGTCGGATTTTCAACTAGTGATGGACTCGGCAAGAGTTTCTTATATCCAGGAGGAAGCCGTAGCGGTGAAGCAGGACGGTCATCCAAGACTCTTTTAGCTTCATCTAGGAAGGGACAACGGTGGACGACGTGATCGCCTTCACATAGTTTACAAAGAAATTTACATTTCCTTTTCTATCCAAATGCTTCGCTTTCACTAGTTGATGGTGTACTTTCAACATGATCTTCAGAGGTTGATGACACTGGATTGTGCAAATGAGGAGACTAGTCCCTTAAGATCCGAGGGATGCAAGGACAATCTCGATGATAGTGGTCTCCTTTGCAAATGACACATGGAGATTTAGGTTTGGAAGGTGCAGTGTGTGGATTTTCACTAGATGATGCCTGATTATCCCTTTTTGCCTTCGGCTCCTTCTTCTTCTTCTCTTTCTTCTCCTTCCCCTTCTTCTCCTTCTTAGTTACTTGATTTTTGTCCTTACCATCTTTATCAAGCGAAGAGGAAGGAGGAGAGGGAGAATCAGATGAAGTAGAAGGTTGGGGGGTAACTTTAGTATCATCCAGTTTTTGACTCAATTGTTCAGGAATCACGGTGTTCTGAATGACGGAGTTCGAGAAGAGCCATATTGGCAAGCCAATCGTCAATCCTGGAAGTGACAATGTGGCCATATGAGGTGCACCAACATCTCCCCAAGAGGAGAAAGGACTAATATTTCCTCCAAGGGGAAATCCTTGGTTGGTGGACTCCATTTTCCTCAACCTAAGACCAACGTGGGAATGGTGATATTATTCCGATTTAAAATAAATTTTAGACGCTTTGACACAACTTGTTTTTTCAATTTTTAAGAGTCGAGAAAAAACAAAAGATGACTCTAGTCGCCTTCGATTTTTAATGAGCCTGAAGTGACAAGTGCTCAAATGGACCTTTTCCTTTAAGGAGTCTGAAAAGGAATGAAAGAGACTACTCTGGAAATTTAGACAGAGGGATTACCAAACCAATCGCAAAACTGCAGAATACTTTTTACGGTACGACAGTCAATCTTCCCGAATGCTGTGTTCAGTGCATTGCGATCGATAGGGCGGCAGACACGGCTTCCTATGGATAAAGGATATAGCCTATTGTGGTCTCCCAATATATACTCGACGGTACGTGGGAGCACAAGTCCATACTGGCACTTGTCGTCTCAAAGAGGAGGAATCACCCAACCAATAGTGAAAGCGACAGTTACCAGGCTTTACGACGCCGGAATACGTCTCTAGCCTAGACTTCTAGATGTTGTGTGTTAGGTTCCAAAGCGTTTTTATGTTCATTGAATTTATTTTACAGTTGATATTTCTTAAGAAATTTGCCTTTCAGGTTCACCATGTGATGTAGATATAATTCCTAAAATGAAATCTAAGATGATAAACAATCATTTAATCTTCTTTTTGCAATGAAAATCCTAGCTACTAAAGAAAGAGAGATGATATTCTTTCAACATAGAGCAAAGAGCACACACTAGATGCACTATCCTAAATCAAACCAACAAGCAGTCTAAATGAAAATGCACATGCATGTATTTGTTTTCAGCTTTCTTAATGTGTGAATGACAAGAAGAATGCCACGTACAAATCTGAATTATCTTTTCAAAGTGACAGTACTAAAAAATTTCTCTTCAAAAACGAAAGGAAGATAATGACGACACTTTGCTATTTTGAATTGAAAACTACTTTCGACACTTGAAAAACTACTAATTCAAATCAAATACAAGAGTAACTATATAATCGAACATCAAGAACAATAGAATTCTTTTCTTTCACTGAAAACGGCACTTGCAACACTTTCAAATCAAAAGACGACAGTTTGATTATGCTACTTCTTTGTAAAAGAGAACTAAAAATAGCGCACAATACATAAAAAAATTCACAGTTCTTTGCAAAATGGAGGTGGAATGATGGAAAGGAAGGGAGTTTCCACAGTGGTATACTAATCACAGACAACAAAACTCCTGAATAAACCTGAAGAGAGTGAACACAGAAACCAAAATCTGAGAGCAGAAGAAGTCTTGTCTGATCAGCGCACTTGCAACACAGGGAAAGTGTGATGCAGTGCACCTACTGCACATGGGAGGTGCAATGCATCCAGATTCCCAAGAGGAGAAGGTGCAATGGTCTAGGGACGAGACTTCAACTGGGTTCCGGGTCACAGTTTGCAGCTCAGTTCAGGGATTTAGGCGAGCAAGTGATGTACAGTAAATAGAAATCACAGGGGCTGATCTAATGAGGTTACTAGAGCCAACACTAGGGCAATTAGAAGGTTTGAAAATTGATCGTTCATTTTATAAACAAAACTCGGAGATAGACTGAAGCAGCATTGATCTACTTTGCACTTGCATAGAAAGTGCAGTTCGAAGGCTAGCTGGCTTAACTTCAGGCTCCGTTTATAAGTTTATAAAACAAACAAATATAGACAAACAAACAATCTATTTGCTCCCCAATGGAGTCGCCATTTTGTTATCAGGAAATTTAGTGTCCAACCGGAACTGCTAGTCCCACTAAGACTGGTAGCTATCTTAGAAACAAACAAATTAAAACTACTTTCGTTTTCCTTTATGAGAAGTAGATAAGAGGGGAATGAAGGACACCAACCTCAGTCTTGCGCTTGGTTCCTTGCTCGGTTCCTCTCCCTTCTGACAGATCCTTGCCGCCTCTCCTTCATCTACCCAGCTTCAAAGAGCACCTATGGGATCAAAGCAGCATAATACTATCGAAGAACAAAGATCTACAATCATAAACAATATAGGACGAGATATATATATTGACCACACAAATGCATATATCATCAAACATACAAGAATGTGGAGGAAAGCTTGAATAACTTTATTAATATCAAGAATAGCAAAGAGGATTACAACCAATTGTTCTGACCCAACATCATCCTCCACCATGAAAGCCCTTCTTTCACCTCATGAAAATTTTAGATCACCAAACAATATGATATTCCACCAAGAAACCAACAACACTTCCTTACAAGATAAAAAATTCCAGCCTCTGGATATCTGGGATGAGGGATCCATATATAGATGATTGCAGGGGGGTGAGTCAGCTTCTGGGATTTTTATTAGTGTCCTCTCTCTGATAGTTCTTGATTCCACTTGGAGATTGATGATCTCTTACTCATCCCTGGGTGAATTCAGAGAGGCAAGTGTCATAGGAGAAGTTTCTGGAAGATTCTATGATCATCCACCTCGCAAACTATCTATGCCATTTGTCCACTCTCGCCCATTGGACCCTACAGAAGGGATTTTCAGTATGCATCGCACCCTTTTCACTGGGCAGGTGAGATGCATCGCACCCTCTTCACTGGGCGACCTGTATGGTCTAGTTTTGACCAGTTCTGAGCAGTTTTCTGTGGAGAACTTCTGGGAGATGATGTAATCAGTTGACCTTGTTCTTTTAGGGTGTGAAGCAACACTTTTAGGGACTTAGGAGCCCTTGGTTTATGGACAAGTTTGATTGGGGTTGCAGTGCCCAAAAATGTCTATAACAGCCTCATACATCCGTGGTGTGCAGACCTCAAAAAATATGTAAGTGCTGGACCTAGGAACTACTCAGCATGGTGGTCATGATAGCACGAGACAACTCATGCAACATGACTTAGCAGTTGACGGATACGATCTGAGACTTCCATCGTGTGTCTTTGGTACCGACGAGGCATGTCTTTGATCCGAGCATACTCTTGGATACCATGAGTTAACCCCTCGAGGTTCCTCGTGATCTCCTCCTCGTTGTCACTCCCTTCCTGATAAGGGGCGACAATGTCAATAGGGCGGGGTACGTGCCTGGCTATCGGGGACATCCCAGCTGGCTGCTCTGGTCCAATATTTTCCTAAACAAAAGAAAATTTATAAGCATGCATATACCAAAAAAAAAAAAAAATCTCAAAATAAAAAATTTGATTTTTACCTTCGTCATCGAAGTCCTCTCCATTTGGTAAGGGCATATCTGGATCTCCACAGAAATCAGTGCCATCGTAAGACCAGTCCTCCACGAGGATCTTTTGTCCCGTAGCCATGAAAAGAATGCAGGTTAGTATGAAATATGCTGACCCCCAGTGATCCTGGGCATCAAACGACTCCAGTGGGCCATCCACAGATCGCGTGGTGCAGGAGGATCGACCTCAGTCAACTGATACTGGAATAGTGGCACTAATTCTAGGAAAAGGGTCACAAGTACTGATCCAAAGCCAAATTTCTTCAAATTCCCCTCCTTCGCCTTGGACAACTGGTGCTTGATGTTCATCTTCATGGCCTTTGCCTAGTTGAAGATCGTAGGAGCTGTGCAGTCAATAGCATAAAGGAACTTCGACTTGTTAGTCTCATGTTCCGCTTGGGACCCCACCACTCTATTGATAGTCAACAGAAGCACCCTCAGTGTCAAATCCCGCACACTAGAAATCTCTATCTTCCCACTTTTGGATTTCAGGGCCTCAGGGCAGTGTTCGGAAAGTAGGGAAGATATGCTTGCCTCGATTGGATGTGACCCATACAAATTCACTGGCTCACCTCTGCGAGACAATCCAGTGATGAAGTAGATATCTGAAGTTTTAAACTCCAGCTCTTGGTCCCCATTGACAAAAATCTCCCGATTAATGTCCCAGAGGCTTATCAAGTATCGAAGCAACTCGGGCTAGGCCTGCATCCCTGGTGTAATGAAGAATTTGAGGAGCCCGCAAGCCCTCAAAACCTCTAGGTGATTTGGATCATTCATTGCCTGGGTGTCAACATCTTCATGTTCCCCTTCCTTCCAATCCACCATTTTTGGCGATTTCTCTCCTACAAAAGCCATTAATTTAAGTCAATAATCATCCTAGGCACATAAAATTCAAGTTTAAATGGTTAGCTTTTGAGAAAAAATGGTTTTTCCCTATCCACGGCGTCGGTGCGCCTGTTTTAAAAATAGTTGCGCCAATCGGCGCGAATGGTTGTGCAAATCACCCTCGGCCAGTGCGATTCCGTGCCCGGAAATCAAGCCAACCGAGGGCGATTTTTTTTCAAAAACATCCCTAAAAATTAAAAAAAATGGCTAAAAGCTGGCATGAAAATGGAGCTTAGGGCTTCGGCTGTTACCTGGAATTGACGGTTCATCGATTGACCTCTCGGATCTCTCGCAATCTACTCCAGAACAACTACAGAAAAAGTGGGTAAAAAGTCTTCACTACAAAGGTAAAATGGTAAATGGTAAAAATATATTTACTTTCCCCCTTTTTTATTCATTTTTTCATAAAAATATCAAATTTGTAAATATTTCTGACCTATTTTGCCTCAAGGACTCAATAATACACTTTGCCTTACTTGTGCAACAACAGGTGATGGATGTTCGACGATGATGATGAGTCACTTTTAAGCTCTTTTATCAACTCGTTAAACTCAAATGAAAAGATTGCCGAGTATTTTTTTCCTTTTTGACTCATTAAAGGGAATAAAAATGGGGGGTTCGCTTTCAGCTCTTTTTCGACCCTTTAAAAAGTGAAAAGATGGCCGAGCCCTTATCGTTTCAAACTCGTTAACGGATGTGAAACATCATGTGCCCAGTATAAGTTTATCCTTTTTTCGAGCTGGAATGCACTATTTACGAAAAAGATACTCCTTGACTGAAATGGACAAGTGGTTCTCTGATCTGAATTTGAAACTACTTGAAATTTGTTTGCAAGGTATTCAATTCAGAATTAAACATGTTTAAAAGATTTCCATGTCTTGCAGAAAGAAAACACATGAAATTTGCAGCTGTTCATGACCCATTTAAGCATAGCAGAGTTATTTCCTTTTACTATTTAACACATTAAAACGAATTTGATCTGCAAAATAAATCAACCACAAATGCAAAAGAAGTTGATAAAGCAGTTCACCCCCTCCAGGGCTACGTCTGCTGGGTCCAAAGCTCCCAACCGGGCTTGTCCTTGTTTTTATTAAATGCTCAAATTGAAAATACAGCTGAATAGAAGCATCTACAGGAGAAATAGATGGTAAAAATGGATTCAGAACACTTGAATCCTTCAGGATTGACTATTGGATCACCTCCAATGGATACCTGCAACCCTATACAGTCTTCACAAAACTGGGCCCTGGTGGCTCCTAGAACTTTCACGGCTCTAAAACCTCTGCAAATGACCTCAGATGTCTATAAGACCTACACCAATGGCTTCAGAAGGTCGAAAATACCCAAAATAAAAAACAAATTCATCCAAAACCGCCTTTCCTATCCAAAGTTATGGCCATTTAAAGTTTCTCCAGTTTGCCCCTAGAAAAACTCCAGCTAACTTTAGTTAACTCCAATTAGCTCCGCCAATTATGGCGGGTCCGCCAAATTTGGCGCTCCTGCCAAAATTCCGCCAACTTAACTGCAGTTACATTTAACTTCTGGTGGTTGCCTCGGATTTTGTGCCCGACAGAATATTCTTTTTTTAATTTTTTTTTGAAAAATTAAAATTTCTAATGTTATGGACAAATTCTTCTTTTTGCCATAACTTCCTCATACGGCGACCGTTTTTTGAACCATTTACGGCGCCAGAATCAGGAAGACGATCACTTTCTAGTCATTCAACTTTGAACCAGTTCTAAGCACTTTAAATTTTGAGCATTTTACGACACTTAGGACATGAGCACCTGATCACGCCTCCCCATTGGGAAGATTTTGGACCCCAAAAGCCTTCAACTACCTGTCAAAGAGGTGAGGGTACAGCTCCCTCACTCTGTCCACCTCCATCCACTTTGCCTTGTTCGGTTTGCTGCCTTTGAAACCAACCCGAACATAATCTACACTGCCCCTCCTTGAAGTGCGTGTCCTTCTGTCAAGGATTGTATCTTCTTTCAGCTCATCTAAGAATTCTGGTGAGAAATCTTCTATAGATGGCAGCTGAACAACATTTTCATGATCAGCAATCAAAGGAGGTTCATACAAAAGTAAGTTCTCCACATTGACAACAGAATACATTTGCATGTAGGAAGGCAAATCTAATTGAAAAGCATTATTTCCAACCTTCTTGAGGATTTTGAATGGACCATAACGAATAGGCTTCAGCTTTTTACCTTCTCCTTGCATCCTTTCCTTACTAATGTACAGCCATACCTCATCTCCTTCTTGAAACTTGTGATCGACTCTATGCTTGTCGTGTCTTTCCTTGTACTTGCCTTGACTCTTCTCAAGCTGTTCTTGAATTTGCTGATGTATTTGTTGAATTCTTTCAATGAATGAACGAGCTTTGTCAATGTCACTATGTCCCTCAATGGCGACATCTTTCTCAAGAATGAAATCAAGAGGTGATTTTGGAAAGTAACCAAAACAAGCTTCAAACGGTGAGGTGTTTGTGGAAGAGTGCTTGGAACGATTGTAAGCATGCTGTATGTAGTGTAAATGTTCATCACAAAGCTTGGGATGCTTGCTGCAATAACCTCTCAAGAGGTACACAATGGTTCTATTCACATCTTTAGTTTGTCCATCTGTTTGCGGATGGAAAGCAGTACTTTTCTTCAACTTTGTGTCCATCATCTCCCATAGGTTGGACCAAAAATTCCCCACAAATTTGGAATCCCTGTCACTAATAATGGAAGTAGGAAAACCAAAGTGAATCCATACATGATGAAAAAATAATTCAGCAGTTTGTTCAGCAGTTATAGTTTTCTTACAAGGCATAAGTATAAACATTTTGCTGAAACGATCAACTACTACATATAAATAATCACGCTGCTTTCGAGATTTTGGCAAACCTCCTACAAAATCCATAGAGATGCTCTCCCATGGTCTAGAAGGTACCGGCAAAGGAGTATACAAACCAAGCTTCTTGTTGCTAGGCTTGCTTGTAGCACATAATGAACAACCTCTTATGAACCTTGAAACAGAATCTACCATGCGAGGCCAATAGCAATACCTCTGTAGATGTGCAACTGTTTTGCTCACACCAAAATGGCCAGCAATAAGAGAAGAATGAGCTTCTCTTATGACATTTATCCTCTCCCCCTGTGGTATACACAACTTGCCCAAATGAAACAACAAATTGTTATGCATGTGATAGTCATTTTCCTCTACATGATTTCCTTTACTCAAGTTAGCATACACATCTTTAAAGTCATCATCAGATGCATATTGTTCTATGTAACTATCATGTACAATGGAATCATTCTTAAGTAAAGTAACAGCACCAATAATAGGCCTTGAAAGCATATCAGAAACCTTATTCAAAGTACCTTTCTTATACCTTATTACCAAATGGAACTGTTGCAAGAAGCCCATCCATCTGAAGTGTCATGACTATTGTAACTTGCTTTGTGATTGCAAGTACTATAAGGGCTGATGGTCTGTATGTATAACAGTTTCTTTGCCCATCAAGTAGTGTTTCCACTTTTTGACGCTTTGTACCAATGCATACAACTCCTTATCATATGTAGGATAATTTACAACAGCACCATTAAAAGTTTCAGAATGAAAAGCAATAGGCTTACCATGATGTAGAAGAACTGCACCCATAGCATAATCACTAGCATCAGTTTGTATCTCAAATGGCTGTCTCAAATCCGGTAATGCAAGGAGTGGAGCTGAACTAATCTTCTCTTTCAAAGATTCGAAAGCTTTTTGCTGCTTGCCTCCCCATTGGAAAGCATGCTTCACACTTGTCACTGCATGCATAGGAGCTGCTATAGAAGAGAAGTTAGAGATAAACTTCCTCCAATATTGAGCTGCACCCAAAAAAATTCTTACCTCTGTTATGGATTTGGGAGTAGGCCACTTCACAATAGCCTCAATCTTAGCAGGATCAATTCTCAAAGCACCTCCTCCTACTATGTGTCCCAAATAAACCAAAGAAGTCTTTCCAAATTCACACTTTGACATTTTAAGAAATAACTGATTCTTCTTCAAAACATCAAGTACTTTTCTAACATGCATGACATGATCTTCTCTAGACTTGCTGAAAATTAAGATGTCATCTAAGTAGACAATAACAAAATCATCAAGAAAAGGATGCAAGACATCATCCATTACCCGCATGAAAGTTGCAGGTGCATTGCACAAACCAAACGACATCACAAGCCACTCAAAGAGTCCTTGTTTGGTTTTAAAGGCTATCTTCCAAATGTCACTTTCTTCAATTCTTACTTGATGATATCCACTGCGCAAGTCTAGCTTAGTGAAATATCGAGCATCTTTCAGCTGGTCTAGCAAATCATCTATCCTTGGGAGTGGGTAACGATTCTTTACCGTTATCTTGTTCAAGGCCCTGAAATCAACACACATACGCCAAGTGCCATCTTTCTTTGGAATCAATACAATCGGTGACCCACATGGCGAAGTACTTGGCCTTATGAAACCCTTGTCCAACAAGTCCTTGATTTGCTTCTTTATTTCAACATTCTCCATAATAGACATGCGGTACATGCCTATGTTTGGAAGAGGACAATCTGGATGCAAATGGATTTCATGCTGAATCTCCCTCTTAGGAGGCAAACCTGTAGGCTCCCGAAACATCTCATGATATGCATCAACTACATCATACAGATCTGATTTAAGTTTTGGATCACAATTTTCAAATGACTCATGATTCACATCAACCTTGGGCTTAATCATAAGAAGAACAAAATTCTTACTTGAATTGACCAGCCTTTTTATCTGTCCTGCATTCACCATCGCTATATTTGTCTTCTTGCGATGAGCTCTAACAATGAACTCCTTGCCATCTTTGAACAGATGATATTTGTTTTCATGGCGATGAAAGATAGCTTTCCTGTCAAACAAGTAAGGACTTCCCAAAACAATTCCTGCTATATCAAAAGGTACCACATCAAGTTCAACTGTGTCAATAAAATGTGCAGTAATTGCAAAGCGCAATGTGCACTTTCTTGAAACTTGTAAATTTGCATCCTTGCAAATCCATCCAAGTGGATATGGCTTCGGATGTGGAACGGTCTCAAGTTTAAGCTGCTTGACCAAGTCCTCTGATATAAGGTTTGCTTATGACCCACTATCAAAAAGTGTGTCAATTTTAGTATGTTTTGAAATCACCCTCACATGAAACAGTTCAATTCTTTCTTCCTCGTTAGGAGCTTGTACATGGCAGTTTGAGGGACTAGTGCTGGCTTGAGTTTCAATTTCTTTTTCCTTCAAGTTTTTCAAACCCATGGCTGCAATTTTGGTTTCATCACCTGAATATTCCCCTAAATCTTGTGGTGTAGATGTAGTAGCAGCAGTTTTCTGTTTCCCTTTGGATTTGTTAAATTGAGGTCTTTTTTCAGGATATAATTTCCAACAGTTTTTCTCCTCATGGCCTAGTTTAGAACAGTGTTTACAGATCACTTTCTCACTCTCCTGTTTGACAGATGCATTCTTTTTGCTCTTTCCCTTGGAGGTTTTCTCTTTGTTTTTCCCCTTGGGGGGCTTGTTTCTACCCTCTTCAAATGTGTTTTTTCCCCTTGCCTCTAAATGGGTAGCTTGGACACAAACCTCGTCCAGGCTAGTAGGGTTAAACATCAAGATGGTGTGTCTAAGGTAGCTATGCAAGCCACCGATGTATTTCAACAAGGTTTCTTGGGTCTGTAAATCTACCCCTAACAAGAGAGCTCTTCTCTTGAATTCTTGGGTGTAGTCTTGGAAGCTCTGACCCTTAAGTTGTCTGAAATTTTTCCAATTCATAATGGCCTTCTGCATGTGAGCAAGAGGATAAAACCGTTTTTTAATGGCTAACAGAAATTCAGGCCATGTTAAGGTAACCTTACCAAATTTCTTGATCTCCTCTTTAGTCTTGGCCTCCCACCAGACCAATGCTGCTCCATCCATTCTCAAAGAAGCCAACTGAATCTTTGTGGCATCATCATGCATATTTTGGATCCTCAAGTAAACTTCCAACTTCCTAATCCAGTTGTCAAGCTTTTCTGCATTCACTTCACCATTAAACATAGGTAATTCGAATTTTACATCAAGCTTCAAAAAAGGACTTTTTCCAGAGGATCTATGCTTATGAACAGAAGAAGACGAGGATGAAGAGGAAGAAGGTGAAGATGGGGGTGGTGGATCACCATTTCCTCCATGTCCTTTCTTGGAATGATCATCATCCTTCTTACCTCCTGAAGATCCCTCTCCTTCATGTGGATGTTTGGACCCTTCTCCAGCCAATTTCTCATTTCTTTCTTGGTACAATATCCTCACCATTTCAGTGAGGTCCAAGAAAGCCTTTCTGAAGACTCTTTCTTCTTCTCTTAGATCTGTCTCTATAGGAATTTCTCCTTCATGTTCAGACATCCTTGAAGCTTTTGCTGAGACTCTTGAGGGTGAAATTGAAGGTGGAGGTGATGGCTCTCTGGCCTTCCTTGACTGAGGATTCTCTTGTTCTCTAGTCAACTGTCCTTCCCCTCTTTTAAGTTTCAACCTGGTAAGCATCAATACTTTGCAAGACAGTTAGAAGATCTTTTCACAAAAAACCCTGAGCTATGATACCAACTTGATCTGAATTTGAAACTACTTGAAATTTGTTTGCAAGGTATTCAATTCAGAATTAAACATGTTTAAAAGATTTCCATGTCTTGCAGAAAGAAAACACATGAAATTTGCAGCTGTTCATGACCCATTTAAGCATAGCAGAGTTATTTCCTTTTACTGTTTAACACATTAAAATGAATTTGATCTGAAAAATAAATCAACCACAAAGCAAAATAAGTTGATAAAGCAGTTCACCCCCTCCAGGGCTACGTCTGCTGGGTCCAAAGCTCCCAACCGGGCTTGTCCTTGTTTTTATTAAATGCTCAAATTGAAAATAAATTTGAATAGAAGCATCTATAGGAGAAATAGATGGTAAAAATGGATTCAGAACACTTGAATCCTTCAGGATTGACTATTGGATCACCTCCAATGGATACCTGCAACCCTATACAGTCTTCACAAAACTAGGCCCTGGTGGCTCCTAGAACTTTCACGGCTCTAGAACCTCTACAAATGACCTCATATGGCTATAATAACTGCACCAATGACTTCAGAAGGTCGAAAATACCCAAAATAAAAAAAAAATTCGTCCAAAACCGCCTTTCCTAGCCAAAGTTATGGCCATTTAAAGTTTCTCCAGTTTGCCCCTAGAAAAGCTCCAGCTAACTTTAGTTAACTCCAGTTAGCTCCGCCAATTATGGCGGGTCCGCCAAATTTGGCGCTCCTGCCAAAATTCTGCCAACTTAACTGCAGTTACATTTAACATTTGGTGGTTGCCTCAGATTTCGTGCCCGACGGAATATTCCTTTTTTAATTTTTTTTTGAAAAATTAAAATTTCTAATGTTATGGACAAATTCTTCTTTTTGCCATAACTTCCTCATACGGCGACCGTTTTTCGAACTGTTTGCAGCGCCGGAATCGAGAAGACGAGCACTTTCCAGTCATTCAACTTTGAACCAGTTCTAAGCACTTTAAATTTTGAGAATTTTACGACACTTAGGACATGAGCACCCGATCATTCTCTCAAGTATTATTTTCTACCTTTTCGGGCTTGAGAGACACAAATGTACGAAAAGGGACCATGTGGAGTTTTCTTTTACATGTCTTTTTCAAACTCTCTAAACATGAAAAAGATACTGAGTTACACCTTTGTCGGACTTGTTAAATTATTAAATGACATCGGATTTGTCATCATGATGAACATGAGCTTCTCCTTCCTAGGGCTCGTTAAACTTACTAGGTCGGATTCATCCGAAGGATGAACTTACAATGCAAGAATATGCTATCCCCTTCAAGATTGCGATTAAAAAATAATTGGGGTACTCGCCAGAAATGGTGGGGGAAAATTTGGAAATCTATCAGTGGTGTCGACAACTTACTCTTGAACATGACACTCTTTGCTTCGTGTCGGGTTGGGATATCCTCCTTTGTATCATTGACATTCCTGGGTTTGGGCCATTCATTTTTTCCTTCCATCTGATCTCTGCCACATCATCATGACCACCGATCCTATGGATCCAAAAGTTGCCAAACTTCTAGTTGTGTCGCTGATATGTTCAAGAGTTGTCCTTCTGTAGCTAAACTTACCTCTAATTCTCTATATCATCCAAAAATCATTTTGCATCCTCTCGCCTCGGTCGATGATGTGGGATTCGTTATGGCCCTCCTTCAACATGGTCGATTTCTGTCGACTTCAACTCATTATCTAGGAAGTTGACTAAGAGACTCCCTTCCAGTACCTTAGAGCTTGCATGTCCTAATGGCAAGTTCTTCACACTCGACGACAAGTTCACATCATTATCTTTTGATCGAGTGATTTCACGGGTGTTCGACTTCAGTTCCTGTATTCACATTTCATGAATTGTGTTGATAGTACCTTGAGGGCCATCATCATTATTGGTGGTTTCTCTCGCGCTTGTTGATAGTTTACATCATTGACTGGTAATCAAGCGACTTTCTAGCATGTTTGACATCAACACATCTATTCGCATACTAGGATCTGTACTTTGATTGGGTCATGTTGGAGCGCAATACCTTGGGCTCAGATCACACAAGTCCAGGTTGCGAAGTGGTGTGACATTATTGTGATGATATGCATGTCTCTTTCATATGGCTGGCTGCGACCAGACCATGAGTTATCACATGTGATCCTTCTTATTATTGGATGGTTGTGACCATACCTTGGTTTCATTATGATCCTCTTTGACAGATGGTTGCGCCCATACCTGGATCCATTTACATGATCATTCTCTGGATGGCTACGTCCATGCCACGATTCATGTATCATTTGACAGAGATCTCAATTTATGTATATGTATCTGTACTTGCTTGCAGGTTTTCCGACGATAGACCGGTTCCTCGCACCAATTTATAAAGCATTTCATCCCTCACTCCAGCTTGACCGTCATGCTTTAGGGGGCATCTGTTACACAACATTTTGTCACTGTCCCTGTACTCCCCATTCCTTGAACCTGGAGGACCTCTACAGTGAACCCCACATGCTTTGCCTTCATGGAGAAACTCCCATAATGTCCCTCTTCATGAGCAGATCACTTCCCTTTTGCACCATTTCCCCGGAAACTTCTGTTTTGCCTAGTTTACAAGAATGACGCTAATGTCCTTTGTTTCCCCATGCCAATGTGCAGAGATTAGCACTACTCCTCACACCAATCGGAGTGGCTGAGCTATGTTTCAATCACGCTGGTCATATTATGGATTTTTTTTAAAATTAGAGCCGAAGCTTCTAGCTCTAGAAGCTCCGTAATGGAAGTCTGGTAAATGGTTTGGCGGATGGGGTTGAGGATGACAGTTTGGGCTCCTTTCCCCTATAATTATGGAACTACCTCAAGGGATAAGTCCTTCTCCCATAAGAAGAGGATCCATCTCCCATCCATATTTCCTATATAAACCCCCCTTCTTCCCAAGCACAAACTAGTGTGAATGTTGTAGTCACCGTTGATAGTTTTGATAGAGTTATTATTGAGTGTTGATACTATTTTGGAGTAGACAAGAAAGCTATTACTACTTGTAGCTATCTAGTTGTGTGAGAGAGAAGTGTGTTTTGGTTTGGAGTGAAGCTGAAAGGGAAGAGCCTTTAAAATATTTTTGTTTGAAGCCATCATGGAATGCTAGAAGAAGTGTGTGGGAACCCGGTCTTGTCAAAGGAAGTTTGCAGCGTCAAGACGAATGGTTGTAATTCCTCTTTGATATTAATATATGCAACTATCGATTGATTTCCTACATGTTTTTTAATCTTACATATCCATGTCTTAATGCTTCTTGACTTGTTAAGTAGGTTGAATTTTAATTTATCTATTATTATGTTTGTGTGCTGTTGTTGTTTACTTATTTCAGGAACTTGAAGAAGGAAGAGAGAGATTGCTGGAGCGAGAAAGCGAAGACTTCATCAAACAGGATAAGTGACCAAGAGGTAGGCCCTTGTGATTGATTCTAACCTAAGGAATACTTCCATAGAATGTATCTGTTGTGGCTAGACCCATTATCAGGCTAGAGGAATTCGTTTGTGTCTGCACTTATAATTTTACTTCACCACAAATTGGCAACTCCACTGGGGATCCCAATCCTTTTGTTTGTTTTGGATTTCATGATTTTGTGAGAACTTTTCTAGTTTCACGTTTTCCCTTTGGTTTTGTTTCTTTTCTCCTGCTTACTGGCCTAAGTCTAAAATTCATAGTAGCAGATCTGGTCCCTGTGTTGATTTTTATTTTTATTTTTCCTTAGTTACCTCGGCCAGCGTGCTTAATCCGCTGACAGTCACACTGACCAGCCTCTAGCGCTCGTTTTCAATTAAGCAGTCGCGCTAATGTCTGTAAGTGAAGATTAGGGCTTGACCCCAATCTTGGCCAGTGTGTTCTGCTCTTGTGTTTTGACCCCGTGAGCCTTTCTGACTGCTTTCTCCTTGATTAGAAAGCTACTTTTCATTTGGTTTTGTTTGCTTGTTGGCTTGTCATCTTGTTATTTGTTTGATTGAGTCATTGAGTGGCCAGTGACACTAGGGCATCTAGTTGGTCCTTTTTATGACTTTGACCTCTTTTTGCACAAGTTTGAAAAAGTTTCATTTACTAGCTTGAATGTCTCTTTCCGGCATAGATTACATTGTTGGCATTGTGTTTGACAAAGTTAGTGTTTCATTGATCTGAATGAACTTCTCTTTGAATAAAAATATTCACGAATTCACAACACAAGAAAATAGAAATCCATGCTTGACGAAAGAACAGTGGTTGGATAGATATATATACACAGAGATAGATGAAATTTTCTTTTGTTCCTTCCCCATCGAACTATACATGTGGATCGCTAGATTGGCAGACGGCCAAGGAAGGTGGAGGCTTGACAGCCCAATAGTGTGGACTCCGAAGCTAGTATGGAGATTGGAAGCCTCTGAAGATAAGATCGCTCACGTTGTCAATCACTGTCTTGATCATGTCATAGGAGGATTTGTGACAAAATTCGAGGTTGATACCTCGGTCAGTTATAGCGAAGTAGAATGATGCGTCTTCAAGGGGCCGCGAGGTAAGTATTTAAGATCTTTGAATACTTGGATTAAGATGCTCTTGTGTGAAAAGTGGGTTGTGCCATTACCTTGATGTTTGGAGCTATGTGAAGTTGAAAATTCTTCAGGGATAGAGGGAAAATAGGTACTGAATATAGCCCGCTGATTGAGCCTCCTCTGAGTGATGACGAAGAAGAAGCACATGCTTCACTGCAGAGCGTTGTCTAGTTAATAAGGCAAGGGTTCTCGCAAATACCCCATCTGCCCACACCACCTCCGCCTTCACCTCCACATCATACACCTTCAACCGCACTAACACCACCTCCGCCACCATTCAATATGTCAAATACGATGAAGTTTCCTGTTTTCAAGGGCATGGGAAATTAGGACCCGGACCAGTTTTGGTTTGTGGCGAAGGTCATGTGGACAACACAGAATATTATAGATGATCATATGAAGACATCGCAGTTGTTTACTGCTCTACAGGATCGAACACTAACATGGTACATCAAGTACTACACTGATAACCCGATGGCATCGTTAGAGGACACTCAAACTGCGTTGAATAAGGAATTCAGTAGGCCCAAATCCGAATTGCAATCAGTCGTTGGATTCAAGGAAATCATGATGAGGCTGGGCGAAACACCCTGGGAATTGGATCAGAGACTGAAGTGCCAGATCTGCGAAGCTAACATGAATCTCACTAATGGGAAGCATCGTGAATGGTTTGTAGCCTCACTCTTGCCTCACCTAAGGGTTGCTTTATCACAACAAAAGATAGGGAGCCAGGCGGAAGCCCTCGAAATTGCGATGTGATTTCATGAGACACCATTTCAAGACGTTTCTTTGGGATTTCAGCAGATTCATGCAGAGTTGCATAATCTTTGCCTAGAGTTCCAAAGCTTGAAGAAAGATAGAGCGGCTTGGCCATAGGTGCGCGAAGAAGTTTGGTGCCTGAAGTGTAAAAGCCAGGGGCATGATAAATATCACTGCCCTGTCTTCGCGAATTATGTTGCAGGAGGAGGGTCAATGCCTCTAAGGCCGAAAGCTCAAGCAGGGCCAAGTACAGGGCCCGCGCTGTGGTGCACTATCTATCAGGTAGCTGGAAAACATGTAACAGACAATTGCCACTTGCTGCAGAAATTTGTGCAGACACCGCAAAAACTCTTCTGCAACTTCTGTAAATCGGTGGGTCATGATGAGCATAACTATCATAGCTATGAATTGATGATGGAAAGAACACCCACATATCGGATGCAGACAGAAACTCGGCCCCCAGATCAAGGCCTTGGGGGAGTGTGCAAAGGATATTAGGGGTGTGGACGAGGCCGAGGAGGAGGAGGACCTGCGAGAGGTCGGGGACAAGTTATTTTCTATAATTATGGAGTGTTGGACACTACGCGTGGGAATGTAAGAGCCAAACTCACCTATCATGCTCATACTGTACTCAGTTTGACCACACGATAGAAGACTACCCTATATTGATAGCTAAGATGTAGGAGAAGAGGGCACAACGTCAGCACCCTACCCAGAATCTACAGATGATGAGCACCGAACCCCACGAAGAGGATCCCAATGTAAATATCATGCTGTGAAGTAGAATGAAGACTAGCCAAGATAAAGGAAAGAAACCTGAATAAAGTGAGTGGGTCTACAAAGCTCCAGAAAAAGAGGTTGGGTTTGACTTGGAGTGCACGAAAGAGACATTCATGGAAGCAAAGAAAAGCTTCACTGAGGCTTCCACCTCAGGAAGTCAAGACAAGCTGTCTGGAGAAGTTGACCCATCCATGCTTAATACCTTCTTGGAGACATGTATGAAGCTACTATGCGATAGCAAAGCCATGAAAGGATTACAGGAGTTGATAAATAAGTGTGCCGATAAAGAAAATTCTCCTAGAGGACCTCACGTAGTCAGAAAAATTGGTAAGGATAAGGCAAGAACATGGTGTGAGATGAGGGTCACTACGCAAATAGGAGGGTATGAAATGGATCAAGTTATTTTGGATCTTGGGTCAGACGCGAATGTATTTCCTAAACAGACATGGGAAAGAATGCAGAGACCTGCGTTGTAGTGGTCTTCAATTCGATTGAGGATGGAAAATCAACAAAATATTATCCCTATGGGGAGATTGCAAGGAGTGACATTAGACATTGAAGGCACGAGTGCGTTGGCTGACTTTGAAGTGATAGAGATTGTGGATGACAAAAATCCATACCTCGCACTCCTAGGAATGGATTGGGCTATAGACATGAATGGGGTAATCAATATGAAGAAGCAGACAATGTAATTTGAGTGGAAATCGCTCCATGTAGTAGTACCTTTGGACCCTGCAGAAGGACCGCGCTATATTGAACTGGTCCGCGATTATGAGGAAAGCGATGATGATTTGGACTAGATCTATAAGATAACAATGCAAGATCAAGATTGGGTTAATCCGACTATCGATGGATTTATTGCATGGGACCGTGAAAGTTCTTGTACATTAGATTCAGATGAGGAGTTAGAACACTGGCAGAATAGGTTACACGAAGTATCCACATTGCGTTGTAATGTGATGACTAAATCGTTGCACTGTGTATCATTTGAGGTAAGAAGTTTGCCTTATTATGGTAGTCTAACTGATGTAGATAAATTTTTAGATGCATTTGAAAGGGAAGTTCCTGAGAAGCATCGCTTCCAAGCATTGGATTTGGCACTGTGCGCTGCGCCCGCCAGATGGTGGGGTACACATAAAGACAGTTTTAATGGGTGGCGCGAGTATAGAAAAATGATGAGATTATGGTTTGGTCGACCAAAAGTCTGGTTAACAGAGAAATATGATGGAAGGAATGATCCGCGCAATCACTTAGCAAAATGGACTGACGTTTATGGGATGGAGCCACAACCTAAGTGGGTACATTTATTCTGTCACACTTTGGATGTAATACCCATGAATTGGTACCTGGAAACAGAGCTTCACCACGACACTGAAGAGTGGGAAATTTTGAGACAGGGATTCTTGATGACATTCAGCTTTGAAGATGGGTTCAAATGTATTGACGAGGTGCTACAAGAGGTCAAGGCAACAATCTTCAGAATACCGCAGGATCCTTTGGATTTGATTCAACTAGATTGGAGCACCCAGCTGCGCCATGCGCTGGAGTGCTATAATGTGACTACCAAAGAATAAGACGAGGATCAAAGGAACATTAACATCCCAAAGGCAGAAGGCCACTGCGAAGTTGAGGGGTCGCAGATAGAGAATCTAGATATCACTGTGCCACTGAAAAATAGACAAGTGAACATTGGCACAGGTGCGGATCTGAAGTTTGCAAAGATAGGGGACTACTGGGATGATGCTATAGTGGAAAAGGTCGCGGAGTTTCTTCGTAAATATAAGGATTTGTTTCCCACAAAGCTTTCAGACTTAAAAGGCATCATAGACGATTTGGGAGTGATGAAAATAAATTTGAAACTAGACGCAAAGCCCGTTAAGCAGAGGCCATATTGCCTTAATCCCAAGTACAAGAAAAAGGTCCACTTGGAATTGGAAAAGATGCTTGCAGCAAGTATTATTGAACCAGTGGAGGAATCTGATTGGGTGAGTCCAATGGTAGTTTAGAAAAAGAAGCAGAAGGATGAAATAAGGATTTGCATAGATCTTAGGACGCTGAACGATGCATGTGTTCATGATCCTTTTCCAACGTCGTTCACAAATGAAGTACTAGATAATGTTGCCGGGCAGGAGGCCTATTCATTCACTGATGGGTTCCCTAGATACCATTAGATAAAGATCTCACCAGAAGACAGGAGTAAGAATACCTTCTCAACTGAGTGGGGATGCTTTCAGTATACTATAATGCCTTTTGGACTTAAGAATGCACCATAAATCTTCTCGTGCGTAGTCATCACGACATTCAAAGTGTTCATTCACAAGTTTTTGGAGGTATATTTTGATTATTGGACAATGTTTGGACCGGTAAAACTCCATGTAGCTAGTTTGCGCTTAATATTGGATACATGTCATAGGTATCAAATTGTTCTAAACTTGAAGAAGTGCTTATTTTGCGTCCCTTTCGGAAGCTTGTTGGGTCATGTAGTGTGTAGACAAGGATTAATGGCGGAGCCTGCTAAGATCATGGTTATCATTAAATTGGAGGCACCAAGGAGTGTTAAACAGCTGCACACAACACTGTGCCACACAGGATACTATCGAATGTTCGTCAAAAGTTATGCTCAGATTACCATGCTAATGGAAAAGCTACTAAAGAAGGATGGCGCATCCTATTGGGATGAAGAATGTTAGCGGAGTTTGGATGTATTAAAGGAGAATATGGTCACTGCATCGATCCTAGTCTTTCAAGATTGGAAGAAGGAATTTCATGTACACCTGGATGCATCGTGTATTGCGTTAGGAGAGGTGATGACATAGGCCGGTGAAGGACAGCTGGATCACCATATAGCGTTTACGAGTAGGAAGTTGTCTAATGCTGAAAAGAATTACTCAACGACAAAGCGCAAAGGGTTGGCTATGGTATACACACTCCAGAAGTTTAGACATTTCCTGTTGGGCAGACACTTTAAGATGTATACAGACCATTCTGCATTAAAGTACCTAGTCAACAAGCCTGTGTCGGGGGGGCAAATATGCCGATGGCTATTGTTGTTTCAGGAGTATGATTTTGAGGTAATTGTGAAGCCAGGAAGGTTGAATACAGGGCTAGATCATTTGTCGTGCATTGAAATAGGAGAGGAGCCTACTAATTTGGAGGAAGGACTTCTTAATGAGCAGATCTTCGCGGTACGCATAACAGATAATCACTTTGCAGACATTATCCACTTCCTGACTATGGGAACGACACCAGAGGGATACATGAGTCAATAGAAGAAGGAATTAGTCGTGCATGCAACAATTTTTTTTTTTATTGCAGACCATTTGTATAAGATGGGATCAGATGAGATACTACGATGCTATGTGCTTGATTTTGAATGAAACAGTGTCCTCGTTGAAGCTCATAGAGCAGCTGTGGGAGGCCATTATGTAGGAAAAGAAACAAGGTAGAAGATTTTACGCCTTGGGTTATGGTGGCCAACATTGCATAAGGATTCCAAAGCATATTGTAGGGCATGCGATGCATGTAAAAGGATGGGCAGGTCATCGCGAAGGGATGCGATACCTATGGATCCGCAAGTGTCATTGCAACCATTTGAGAAGTGGGCAATTGATTTTGTAGGACCAATTCAGCCTCTAGGCAAGAAAAGAGGTGCACAGTATATCATCACCGCGACCGAATATTTGACCAGATGGGCGGAGGCACAACCTGTAAAGGAATGTGTGGGGGCAACAACAACGAAATTTATTTTTTAATATGTGTTGACCAGGTTTGGTTTCCCGAAGATTTTAATGAGTGATCGCGGTACACACTTCCTCAATGAAACAATTAGTGCACTGACATAGGAGTTCCAGGTTTATCACCAGAAGAGTACGCCATATCATCCTCAGGCCAATGGGACGGTTGAGGCGTTTAATAAGATATTGGAGAATGCGCTAACAAAGGTTTGCAATGCGCAGAGGAATGATTGGGACGTGTGTGTACCAACAGTGTTATGGGCTTATAGAACTACCTGTAAGAAGCTTACTTGTCAGACACCATTTAGGTTGGTCTATGGAATAGAGGTTGTGATGCCTATGGAGTAGATTGTGCCTAGTATACACATAGCAGCTTTCACAGGAATGGCGGAGCGCAGAGCTTTAGAAGAGAGGCTCATGCAGCTAACAAAGCTCAAGGAAGATAGGTTTTTGGCTAGATTCAATTAGCAGGTTCAGAAGGAACGCGAAAAATCTTGGAACGATTGGCACATCAAACTGCGGACCTTCAAGGTAAACGATTTAGTTTTATTATATGACAATAAGTTTGATAAGTTTCCAGGAAAATTTCAGATGCACTAGCTGGGGCCATACATTATCAAAGAGATTACAGATGGTGGAGCAATTCAACTCGTGAAATTGAATGGAGATCAATTTCCAAGAAAGGTAAATGGAAGTCGATTGAAGCCATACACTGGGGATTTGACCCAATGTCTACATGACGGTAGCACAGTCTTAGCACTCCAGGCAGCTACGAGGAGGCGCGGGACTATAAACTACACTGCTCAGTTTGTAGAGATGCGCGACAAGGGGTCTGTGCAAAATAGGAGGGTGTCACAGTATCAGAAGAAGCACGAAGGGAACTGTGCTATAGGGGAAAGACCACGTAGCACAGTAAAAAAGTGACTATTGCCGTCACTATTCATGATTTGACAGTGAGGAGACAGTTAAGAGGAGTGGGGGGGCAACATTTAAGCCATTTAAGGCTGAATCTAAAAGTGAAATATTTGGAAATTTGCCACCGATCTAGCATTTATGGAAGGATTTTGGGGGGAAAGGTCAAATTTGAATAATTCACCTATAAAATATGTGTGGCCAAGCTGCAGGAGGCAAAATAGTTGCTTAAACAGCTGGAAGCAGCACAGAGGAAAGAGGCGGTCCTCAAGGCCAGATTGGGGCCTTGGGTGGATGAGGCCTACAATATTTCTACCAACA
Organism: Pinus tabuliformis; assembly: GCA_031772625.1. NCBI lineage: Eukaryota > Viridiplantae > Streptophyta > Pinopsida > Pinales > Pinaceae > Pinus > Pinus tabuliformis. The sequence goes on from CM062807.1 coordinate 1,331,516,123, forward strand.
TTTAGCAGAAGTTGGCGAGCCTATAGAGCATGCGACAGAAACTCAAGGAAGACAGTGCAAGACCAGAAACAGAGCAACTGGTGGAGAAAATCAAACAGGTAGCCACGCAGAGCGCTGCTGAAGTAGCAGTGGCACAAGTAGAGTTGGGAGGTCTTCGCAATAAGATCTCCGCGCCAGAGAGTGATTCGAGGGCGAGTCATGATCTTTGTGTTTGGGGCCTGTTGGGATAGGGTACCTTAGGGTCAATTTTGGGGAAAAAGCCCAAGTTTTGGGGCAAAAATCCCAGGTTTTTTTGTATAAAATGTAAAGTCTCTGCAAGTTGTGGTCGTGGAGTGCGTAGATAGTTAAATTTTTATAAAGGGTTTTACCCTTCTTTTAGGTAAGTTGAGTCGGCTTTTGTAGATAGGAGAATCTTAGAGATTCTAAGAAAGAGATCGTTGATGAAAACAAATGTAATGGGTCAGTAAGAGTAAGAGTGAAGAAGTCTTAGAGTAGAAGAGAGGCTCTGTAGTTGTTTGCACGGAGGCCTAGAGTACAGTCCGCGGCTAAGTGTGTAGACCCCTGCAGCTAAGTGTGTAGGGAAGTCTTGAGTATGTAAGAAGAACTGAAGCATTAATAAAGAGATTATTCTAGCAATTCCTGTGTTTTGTCTGTTTATTTATGTTTATATGAATGTGCCTCTTGTTATAATGGGTTTATGAAATAATGGTGTATTAATGCGCGACTTTACATGATTGATATTGTTACATGAATGCAATTACTGTTAATTGTTTATGTGAAGATTATCTTATTGTATGCGGAAGTTATTAACACTTAAGCTGATCTGAGTAATTACTGGGTTAAGAGTAATATTTGATGCACATAAGTAGATGATTCACATATTCAGGGTCCGCGAAATAGAATCGTGAACGTTTGCGGAGGTATAGAAGCTGATTAAGGGTAGTTGTATCGATAAGCCCTAAAGTCTTATCGATCTACATGAAGGCAGATTTAGGGCATAAAAAGACATCACGCTTATCTCTAGGTGTTGAAACTTGGTTCCAGCATCCCCCCATACTACTTCAAGTGAGAATTTAGTCCATGCTCTGCGGATTGATGCCGAAAGGGCCAGTAGTGTAGGGATTTGTTTGGCAAAACTAACTTTGAACTTGGGTCAGGATCGACTACGCCAATATATTTCGAACATTTGGAATCAGAGCAAGCTTCTTCAAGAATATTCTAATAGCCAGAACAATATCTTACAACAACCGTGGCCAATCGACAAGCATCAATCAAATTTCCTTTCTTTGATGGAACAATTTTTTTCCCTTTGGAAGATAATAATGAAAAACCACTTGATGTATCTTAGTTTTGAAGTTTGGTTGATCCAGGTGGATCTTCAGATACAATGGCATGGAAAAGCTCCAAATTCAAAGTGGCAGAAAAGCAGGCATCTTGACATCAGATCGAAGTGCTCGTCACCTTGATCCCAACGGTGCGAACGACACTCCAATCCAAGTCCGGATGATGAAGTTGTGGCAGAAAGAGTTTGCCTTAGTTCCTTTGAAAATGAGGCATTTTCTCTTAAAAATGGCTTTAAGCCTTTAAAAGGAAAAATCGCAATCGGAGGGTCCAAAGGGGCGGACTTAAGGAGCAGCAACAGAACCCCCGATCAGTGATCTCCGATTAAATCGAAGTCGGGAGAAAGCAATCGGTGATATCAGGATGATCGGAATTAGCGAATGGAGAGCGATCGGATCGGTGAAACACAAGGCACAAGACCAGGACCGATGGGCCGTTGCGATTGCGATCTGCCAATCAACGACGGGCAATCTCAGCCGTCGGATCGAGAAATAGATCAACGACCATGATTAAATTGGCGGATTGGTGACCGAAGGATCGGCGGATTGGCGATCGTCAAATCGACGATTGACGATCGATTATTCCCCGCGATAGGGCTAGTGAATAGTGTGATAGCGACATGTGATGAAATCTTAGTCGTCTGATCAAGGATCAGATCAACAGCCAAGATTGAATCGGCAAATCGGTGATCGGGGAATTGGCAAATCAGCGATCAACGATCGACGATTCCCCAATATACAGGGCCATGGACCTTAGCGATAGCGATTTGTGATCGGGATCAGACCCAATGGATTTATAGGGCCGATTTGATATATTTGAAGTCTGGTTTTAAAGGTTTTTGTTGGATTTTCAGTGTTTTTTGGGTTTTTTTATTATATCTTTTAAACAATAAAAAGGCTACTTTTAAGGGTTTATTGTGCTCGACGATCTTTCTACGCCACCAGTTTCCATTGTAAACAAAATAACCCCGATTTCAATTGCCTTTATTCTAAATGACACATATAAAAGCCCGATGATTGGAAAAGTACGAAGAAAGAGGATTTTCAGCACACTGTTCGAGGCAAGAGAGCTTTCAGGTGGCCGATAGTGCATTTTGTCTATTTTGGACAAGTTTTAGATGTTTTCACCCCCTCTCAATGCCATAGACGCATTGGTGTTTCCCATCTATCCATCTAAGGTCTCCATTTCATAACCATTGTCCAGAATGGAGGTATAAGCCTCTTTTGATGTACTGATGATTGTATTCTCCTCTTTTCATGCCATTTAATATATGAAGGCCTCCCCATTGATAGAGCAGGGTCTGGAGACGTAGTCCGAGTTGGACGAACTTTGTTATCAAGTCTTGGTGTCTTATTGTCATTCTTTTATGCGTTTCTTCTTCTTTTATTTTGTGCACATTAAAATTCTGTGTTAGGTTGCAATTTTTACATGTGATTCTTTTCATACATCGATAAGCGAAAGTATACTTGGATCAAGTGGTATCAGAGTAGGGCTTTTTAGATGTGAATTGCATGTTTGTATGCTAACAAGAAACAGGCCTCAAAGAGGCGAAGGGGAGCTAGAACCTTTCGATCCCGAAGTGGGGCGTGTACATCAAAGGAGAAACATGGAAGACGAGGCTCATCTTGAAGAGGAGCGTAATTTCAGAAAAACCTTCTATTCAATGGTAGAGAATGTCAGTCAGCTAGTTTTAAGGCTAGAGAAAGTAGAAGAGTGAAACCCAGAACGACAAGGTTCAGCACATGGGAATGGTGGAGAAGAAACCCCTCCTCCTTCCTGGAGTGAAGTTTCTCCTTCCTCTCACCACCATAATTGTAGAAATTAAAAGGATGCATCTAAGAAACCTTTCTTTAAATTAGATGTGAAATTTGATCTTCCCATGTTTAATGGTGAAATTAATGCAGAAAAGCTTAATAATTGGATTAGGTAGATTGAGGTCTACTGCAAGATTCAGCATATCATGGAGGATGAGGCAAAGATTCAACTGGCCTCTCTATGGCTGAGCAGCACCATCTTTGTTTGGTGGGAGAGCAGATTACAGAGCAGTAAGAATGTGGGTAAGCGCTTTTCCTCATGGCTTGATTTTATTTCTAAGTTAAAGGAACAGTTTTATCCCTTAGGATACAAGCAAAAAGCATTAATGAATTGGTAGTATTTAAGGCAAGGCAAAGGTCAGGATGTTCAAAGTTTTATAGAGGAGTTTAGAAAGCAAGCACTTAATCTGGGTATTGCACTTGATACACCTGAATTTGTAACTAAGTATATTGGCTCATTTCATAACTATATTAGGCATTCATTGTTGTTATTTGAACCTACCATTATTGACTCAGCTAGCATGAAGGCAATTCATATTGAGAACAGAGGCAAAAATGAAAGGGATGATTAGTCTAGAAAGCCATTGTTCAAACCTCCCAATGGAAAATCAAAAGCGAAATGGAAAGGAAAAGAGAAGAAGACGACAGTAGCTAAAGAAGGAGAATGGCCATATTGCAATCACTACAAAAAGGAAGGCCACGATGACGATCACTGTTGGAAGTAGCACCGAGAAAAGCGTCCAAAGAAGTATGGAGGAAAAGGGAAGAAGAAGACAGTGGTAACAGCACAACAAGACCTTGGATCAGATTCGGGAGATGAGGCGTTGATCACAACAGCAAGAACAAAAGGTACTCTTACACCTCATGTTAATTCTGAATTGCATGAAGGCACCAGTTCTGTAAATGAGTCCCTTCCTAATGATCGAAAGAGAATTGAACTGTTTCATATCAGAGTTGTTGTAAATCACACTAAAGTTGAAACTCTGTTTGATACTGGGTCCCAAGAAAATTTAATTGCAGAATCCCTGGTAAAGAAACTTGGCTTAGAAACAAAACCACACCCGAAACCTTACCTGCTTGGATGGATACATGATAAAGAAAAACTGAATGTAACCAAACAGTGTAAGGTCAAATTTGTAATTGCTTCTAAGCTAGTAGACGAAGTAGAATTGGATGTAATACCATTGGATATCTGTGGCATGGTGTTAGGGAGCCCATATCTGTATGATAGAAAGGTAGTCTTCTTTTGTCACGAAAACAAATACCAAATCACAAAAGATGGGGTAGAATACATAGTAAGGGCTCATCAAAATAAAATCAATGCCAGCCTTGTAAGCGCTAGACAAATGAAAAGACTGGTGAATTCCAGTAAGGGTTGCATGCTTATGGTCGTAAGGGAAAAAGAGGCAGAATTCGTTGATGCTTTCCAAGACTGCGATTAGGAACATAAATAGGAATTATCTGAATTAATTTCTAATTATGATGAGCTATTTCAGGAACCGAAGGGATTGCCTCCAAAGAGGGAAATCCAACATGAAATCCATTTGCAACATGATGCTCCTTTGCCAAATATTGGCATGTATAGGATGTCGACTATTGAGATGGAGGAAATCAAGAAACAAGTGCAGGAATTACTGGACCAAGGGGTCATCATGTCGAGCACCTCTCCATGTGGTTCACTAATTGTCTTAGTGCCAAAGAAAGACGACACCTAGAGGATGTGTGTGGATTACCACGTGCTAAACAAAATTACAGTGAAAAATCTCCATCCTCTTCCACGCATTGATGACTTATTAGATCAATTAAAGAATGCTGTTTGTTTCACAAAATTGGATTTGCACAGTGGTTATCACCAACTGAATTATAGAGCAGGACGTGTGGAAAACCGCCTTCAAGACCAAACAGGGGCTTTTTGAATGGATGATGATGTCATTCAGGCATTGCAACGCTCCAAACACTTTTATGAGGGTCATGAATGATCTCTTTCAGCCTTTCATTGATGAATTTGTTCTTGTATATTTAGATGATATACTTGTCTTTAGTAAGAGTTGGGTTGAACATGTGTGTCATGTAAAGAAAGTGCTTGATGTACTTAAAAAAGAAAAACTCTTTGTAAAGTTGTCAAAGTGTGAGTTCGAGAAAATCTCTTTGGGATACCTAGGTCATATTGTTGGTCATGGTTAGTTAAATATTGATCCTTCTAAAGTTGAAGCAATTGCAAATTGGCGTAAGCCTACTAGTGTAACTGAGGTTCGCAGCTTTTTAGGTGCAGTCCAGTATTGGAGGAGATTTATTGCTAATTTCTCTATTATTGCAGCACCTTTGCACACATTGACAAGTGTGAAATAGGTCTTACAATGGGGAGGAAGACAACAGAAGTCCTTCGAAACATTGAAGGAAAATATCAGCACCACGCTAGTATTAGCCGTACCCGATCTCCAACAACCATTAGAGATTGAAACCGATGCCAATAGTTATGCCATGGGAACTGTACTGATGCAGCAAAAGAAGCCGATTTGTTACCATTCTGAGAAGTTTTCTCAAGCTGTGATAAACTATCCCACATATGACAAGGAACTTTATGCCTTGGTGTAGATTGTGAAAAAGTGGAAACACTACCTGATCGGCAAGGAGACCATCATCCATATGGATCATCAGCCCTTGCAGTACCTTCAGTCACAAACCAAGTTGCAGCGATCTCGTCATTTCAGGTGGATGGGTTTTCTTCAACAGTTTCATCTGGTAATAAAGTATAATAAGGGCACTAGCAATAAAGTGGCCGATGTGCTATCTTGCCCTCCTATTTCTGCTTCTGTTATTTTGCATAATGCTTCATTGCCTTTTGAAAGTTATGCTGAACAATATGCTGAAGATGATGACTTTAAGGAGATGTATGCAAAACTAACCCATGGTTCACAGGTGGACAACTATCACTTGTAGGGGAAACTGTTGTATCACCTTTGTAAATTGTGTATTCCCACAGGGGAAAGAGTACATGTAATTTGAGAGGCCCACACCTCTCTTTTGTTTGGACACGTTGGTGTCGAAAAGACTTTATGTCATGTACACAGATTTTGTTTGTGGCCTCATACGAGAAACATTGTGACTCACTATGTAAAGGGTTGTGTGATGTGTTCTATTTCAAAGCCCTCTAATAGAAAACTCAGGCTCTACACACCACTCCCTATTCCAAGTCGTCTATGGGAAAGTGTGTCAATGGACTTTGTAGGCAGTTTTCCTTTGTCCAGAAAGAGTCACGACTACTTGTATGTTGTTGTTGAACGTTTTAGCATGATGTGTATTCTTATGCATTGTAAAAAGCAGATTACTGTAGAGCGGACTGCTTCTCTTTTCTTTCAGCATGTTTGGGTCCATTTTGGATTACCCACATCTATTGTGTCAGATCGGGACTCTTGCTTTCTTGGAAAATTTTGGACCAGTTTATGGAAGATGATGGACACCAAACTGAAAAGAAGCACGACATTCCATTCATAGACTGACGGATAGACAGAAGTTGTCAACTGTACCGTGGTACACTTGTTACGAGGCTATTGTGGGAAACATCCCAAGTTGTGGGATGAACATCTCCCATATGTACAACATTCCTACAACCGAGCAATGCATTCATCTATGCATCGTTCACCATTTGAGACATGCTTTGGTTACCTGCCAAAGGACCCATTTGATATGGTCTTTGGAATGGAAGATGGCTCCAGTGGGCGTAATGATAGGGAAAAATCTCAGCAGTTCATTTAGCAAATCCAATTGATTCACCAAGCAGTACAAGATCAGTTGGAGAAAAGTCAAGCCCGTTACAAGGCTTGACATGACAAACACTGAGTCGAACATTGATTCCAAGTGGGTGACAAAGTGTGGTTACACAGCAGCAAGGATAGGATGAAGGGAGAAGGGAAGAAGTTGAGACCAATTTGGTATGGGCCATTCACCATATTGGAGAAGATTGGAAACAATGCCTTTCGTCTTGATTTGCCGATTTATATGCAGATGTACTCAATAGTGAACGTAGAGAACATAAAGCTGTATGAAGCTCCATTGATCATGGACACCGATGAGATGGGAACCGTTCCTATAGTTGATGATTTTGCTCCAGTATATCTCGATGAGTTACCTGAAGACATCATCATTGACAGAAGGACCAAGACTTCACAGCGAGGAGATGTGGAATACCTTCGAGTGGGTTTTAAGGGAATGCACCCCAGTAAGACCAAATGGCTAGAGAAGGAAAAGGTGAGGGAATAATTCCCTCACTTGGAAATTGAATAATGAAAGCTTTTGGTGGTCCAAAAGCTCCTCAATGGGGAGGATTGATCCAGGTGGATCTTCAGATACAATGGCATGGAAAAGCTCCAAATTCAAAGTGGAAAAAAAGTAGGCATCTTGACATTAGATTGAAGTGCTTGTCACCCTGATCCCAACGTTGTGAACGACACTCCAATCCGAGCCTGGATGATGAAGTTGTGGCAAAAAGAGTTTGCCTTAGTTCCTTTGAAAATGAGGCATCTTCTCTCAAAAATGGCTTTAAGCCTTTAAAAGGAAAAATTGCAATCGGAGGGTCCAAAGGGGCGGACTTAAGGGGTAGCAGCGGAACCCTCGATCAGCGATCTCCGATTAAATCAGAGTCAGGAGCAAGCGATCGGTAATATCGGGATGATCGGAATCGACGAACGGAGAGCGATCGGATCGGAAAAACACAAGGCACAAGACTAGGACCAATGGGTTGTTGCGATTGCGATATGCCAATCAGCGATGGGCAATCTCAGCCATCGGATCGGGAAACAGATCAATGGCTAGGATTAAATCGGCAGATCGGCGATCGACAAATCAACGATTGGTGATTGGCAATTCCCTGCGACAGGGCTAGTGAATAGTGCGATAGCGACATGCGACGCAATCTCAACCGTCCGATCAAGGATCATATCAACGACCAGGATTGAATTGACAAATCGGTGATTAGCGAATCGGAAAATTGGCGATTGATGATTGAAGATTCCCTGATATACAAGGCCATGGACCTCAGCGCTAGCGATTTGTGATCAGGATCAGACTTGATGGATTTATAGGGCCAATTTGATATATTTGAAGCCCGGTTTTAAAGGTTTTGGTTGGATTTTCAGTGTTTTTCGGGTTTTTTGTATTATCGCTTTTAAACGATAAAAAGGCCATTTTTAAGGGTTTGTTGTGCCCGCCAATCTTTCTACGCCACCGGTTTCCATTGTAAACAAAACAACCCTGATTTCAGTGGCCTTTGTCCTAAATGACACATATAAAATCTTGATGATTGGAAAAGTATGGAGAGACAGGATTTTCAGCATGCTGTTCGAGGCAAGAGAGCTTTTAGGTGGCTGATAGTGCATTTTTTCTATTTTGGACAAGTTTTAGATGTTTTCAGCCCCTCTCAATGCCATGGATGCATTGGTGCTGCCCATCTCTCCATCTGAGGTCTCCATTTCACAGCCATTGTCCAGAATGGAGGTATAAGCCTCTTTTGATGCACTGATGATTGTATTCTCCTCTTTTCATGCCATTTAATATATGAAGGCCTCCCCATTGATAGAGCAGGGCCCGGAGACGTATTTCGAGTTGGATGAACTCTGTTATCAAGTCTTGGTGTCTTCTTGTCATGCTTTTATGCATTTCTTCTTCTTTTCTTGTGTGCACATTAAAATTATGTGTTAGGCTACAATTTTTACATGTGATTCTTTTCATACATCTATAAGCGAAAGTATCCTTGGATCATTGGTAGTCTACTACAGATGTATATAAGGTTCCATCTTCTCCTCCAATTGATCAAGATGGGAGAAAGGCTTATGTATCCCATGAAAAATCTATGAACTTCATTTTTAAGTGGCTTGTCAAATTAAAAATATGTTAATTTATTTTATTTTAATCACCTAAAGAGATGTGGGACAAGATTGTAAGCAACTATTAAGAAGATGAAAATGTAAATAAGGTAAAGCTTCAAACTTTCCAGAGACAATTTGAAGGCTTCGAAATAAACGATGAAGAAGATGTAGCTACTTATTTTATTCGAGTAGATGAAGTGGTTAATTCCCTCAAAGGAATTGGTGAAAAAGTTGAAGAAACAATAGTTTTTGAAAATTTTGTGAGGTCTCTTCCCTCACATTTTGATGCCAAAGTCTCTGCCATAAAAGAATTAAAGGATTTGGAGAATCTAAAAATGGACGAGCTTCACATAATTCTCATTGCATACGAAATGAGGACATGAAACTCATCACATAAGAAAGCAACATTTAAGCATCTAAGAAGTCAAGAAAATTCAAGTTTGATTACTACTATAGTGAAGAATCCAATATAGAAATGGCTCAACTAGTTAGGAAACTATAGAAAATATCCAGATTCATAGGTAAGTTTCCTCTCATATGTTTTTATTATGGTAAGATAGGAATTTTTCTTATTAAGTGTCCTTTGAGGTAAGAAGGTGGTGATGAGGAAGAACTCGAAAAAGGGTCTTCAAAAGAAAATCTTCGAGAAAGAAATTTTTTTACTCCAAATGGGATAATGATTTTTCTAAAGAAGAAGAATATGATTACGATGATGATAAAATATAAATCCTATTTTTAGCCACAAATGAAGAATCCAACATAGATAAATCAAAGGATAAAAAAGAAAAAACAGAAGAAGAAGAAGAAGAAGAAGAAGAAGAATAAGGTGTTGAAGCGTAGTGGATCTTGAATCAGAACTCATCAATGCATTAAAATAGATTGATAGCCTCATGAAGAAGAAAAAAAGAATATCGAATGAAATCATCTTCATCAAGACTAAAAAAGAGGAAGCTAAAAGAATGGGGGAAGTGTTGAACAATTAACTAAAAGAAAAGGAAGAAAATTATGTTAAGCTTGAAGCAAAAATTGTATCGTTAAGGAAAGAGCTAGAGAAGCTCAACAAAAACATGAAAATCTCTCAAACCCTAGATGATATTATGAAATGTTTCCAACATATGAGAATACCACTATTGGCTATATGAGTGAGACTTTATACAAAGAAGATGCAAATCCCAAGTCACCAGGAAAGGAAGTTGAAGAAAATCGTAAAAGCTCCAATCTTAGCAAGAGCAAGGACATAAGTTGATAGGAGTTTAGAAACACTGCTATGCCAAAAATCTAAGTTGATTCTCTCAAGAAGTCCATTCACAATGTAGGAAACAATATGATAAGGGGAAAGGGACATCAATCTTCTCCAAAGTATATCAACATCGAAAGAACTGTTCCATTAAGACAATCCTTCTTAGCCAAGTATTAAACTATTTTTCTTGGGCATTGTTTTTAAAGAAAAACATTGAGACCGCAAGAAAAATATTATAGAGCTTATGGGAAAAATGATTATGAAAGAGGTTTGTATCAAACCTCTCAAAATAAGTTTGTAGATAATAGAATATGAGATACTGTGTTAGGTCCCTATAATACTAGTGTATTCCCTCATTGTTATTAGTGTAGCCCCCTTATTTTTATTGTTGTACCCCATAGAAGCCCAATATTCCTTCATTTTTATTAGTGTATCCCCCTTATTGTTATTTTTGTGCCCCATAGAATCCCACTATTGTTATTGTGGTGCCCTTACATTATTATTGTTATTTCGGCTCTGATTATATTGTGATCCCTTAGACTCCTATATATGGAAAGGAGGTTGTGTCATTTGAATAATCCAAGAATTGTTCATTTGTGTAATCTAAGGGAGGTTTCCCCCTTGAAGACGCTTATTTCTAGTTGTTGATCTATATTTTCTATCTTTTTGTGAGCTAGTTTCATAACATTGGTATAAGAGCTTTGGATTCTAGGGTTTCGCTGCTCCAAATAAGTCATCGTGGAATTTTCGCTATAACTTTTTCTCTACGATGTTTCAGAAGCTAAACAAAAAATCATTTGAGCTAAAATCGCTCTGAACCTCAGGTCTAAAAATCAGATCTTGTCTCGCTATATTTTTGGAGATATCATCTGAGGAAGTTATGGTTTTTGCAAGCTTGAGAATTCCATCTCAAACAGATCATTGTGGAATTTTTGCTATAATTTTTTTTACTCTGAAATTAAAATCAATTCAAGCCAAAATATTGGTGAAGCTTGGGTCCAAATCTCAGATCTTGTCTCGCTATATTTTCAGAGCTATGATCCAAGGAAGTTAGAGCTTTTGCAGGATTCCCAATTACATCCCAAACAAGTGACCTTGGTAAAATCGCCATAACTTTCTCTCTAAGTATCAGATTGAAATTTTGTAAGAAGTTACAGAAAGAGGACAAACTATAGTTTTCGGTGTATAATATTCAGGTCCAAAGGTGGAAACAATGATACATGGCACTTCGTACAAGTTTGATTGATTGAAGAAGTCTATAATCAGGGCAGTGTGGGAGATTTTTGATCCAACCTGTGGGGATGGAAAGGGGTTTCAAATAGCTACCATAGGACAAAATTTCAGACCTTGGAAAGCTAAAATTGCAGCGATACAATAGATTCAATATCGAGCTCCTACGAAGCAAAAAAAAAATAAAAAATGTGTAGTCTTTTTAAAAATTTGCATAAGTTTGGTTTGAAAAATTAGTTTGAAGTGATTCAAAAGGGAATAGTGAAGCATAATTATCATTAATTTATGCCCCAAAGAAATAAAATGGAAACACCTAGTAAGCAACCCGCAAGCTACACTATTACACATGAAGAAGAGGAAGAAATGCAACATGATATATCAAAATCGCAAGACCAAATGAAACAAATTTCTCTCTCACAAAAAGTAACAAAAAATGAATTGGAAACCATGATGAATGTTAAGATAGATGGTATAAAAAGTGACATGATAGTTTTGAATGATGGTTTAAAATTAGACATGGAAGCAATGATGAATGTCAAGATAGAAGGATTGAAAGAAAGTTTGGCAAAGTTGCTAGAAGAAAGGTGTCCCATTGTTGACAAGGCAATCCATGAAAGTCATGGTGAAGACAAAAGAAATATCAATCACGATTTTAGAGACTCGCATGTGGGGTTTAAGAAACACCACATTCAAAAGATAAAGATGAGGAAGTTTGATGGAAAGGATCCAGTAACTTGGATAATATAGATGGAGCAATATTATGATCTACAGGATGTGCAACCCTCACAAAAGATATGTATTGCATCTTTATATTTAGAACCCAATCAGTTTTTATGGTATATATGGCTATGTTCTCGTAAAACAATTTTCACTTGGTCAATTTTTACAGAAGAAATGATAGCACATTATGAAGATACAAAGAGAAACACCTTCTTTAGCCAATTGATAAATCTCAAACAAAAGGGATCAATGGCGGAGCACATTGAAGACTTCCAAAAATTGAATATTAGGGTAACAGATATTCCAAAGTAGCATAGGATTGATATCTCCATAGGGACTCTAAAAGATAACATCCAACATGAGATTCGCCTTTGGAAACTTGATTCCTTGGAGAAGACATTCAGGGTGGCAAGAAAATTTGAAAGCAAAATTATGGAAACATGGAAGTCTACCAATCAGAACTATAAAGATGGAAGTGTCACTGGTCCTAGTCTTTCACAACCTACAAGGTTGACACCACAACAAGTGAAGGAAAAAAGAGCAAAATGCTTTGTTATAATTGTGATAGCAAATACACTAAAGGTCATAAGTGTGCTGAGAAGAAATTATTCTTCAGAGATTGTGAAGAGGAGGAAGAAAAGGAACAACAAACATCAAAAGAGGAGGATATACACCAAGATTCAACCCTAGAGAAAGAAGAAATGAATTTGACCATATCTTGTAATGCATTGGCAAGAATTACCACTCCACAAACTCTCAAGATAGAAGGACATATCAAGAAGAAAAAGGTAATAGTGTTGATTGATTCGGGTAGTACCCACAATTTTATTAATTGTAAGATAGCAAAGGAATTAAATTTCTTCCTATATCTAGCACCAGAGTGTCAAGTAATGATTGCAAATGGAGGAATCATAAATTGCCCTGGAAAGTGCCATAATATCAAGCTATCCATGGGAGAATATGTATTGAATAGTCCAATGCTTTCCATTCCAATGGGTGGTGCTGATGTTGTACTAGGAGTCCAATGGTTACAATCTTTGGGTATGATAAATTTTAATTTTCAAGAAATTTTCTTGAAATTTTTTTGGGAAGGAAAGGAAGTTGAATTAAGGGGTATCACAGGGAAACCAAGAAAGACAATCAGCTCTCATAGCATGACAAATCTTCTAAATAAATAACAATGGGGTGTAATTACACAATTATGTTCTCTAGAGGTACAAACATCGAAATCATCTATTTCTCTAGACCTCCAAAAAGTCCGAGACAATCATTCCAAGGTATTTGAGACTCCCAAAGACCTCCCACCTATTCGTGATCATGATCATGCTATTCATTTGATTCTAGGAAGTGTTCCTCCAAACATCAGGCCTTACATATATCCCTATGCCCAAAAGAGTGAAATTTAATGTATGGTTGCAGAAATGCTAGAGGCGGGTATAATTCAACCTAGTCAAAGTTATTTCTCTGCTCCAGTAATATTGGTGCACAAGAAGGATGGATCATGGCGCATGTGTCCGGATTATAGGGAGCTCAACAAGCTCACTAATAAAGATAAATTCCCCATTCCTGTCATTGATGAATTATTGGATGAATTACGTGGAGCAATTTACTTCACCAAGTTGGATCTTTGTTTGGGATATCATTAAATAAGAATTAAGACTGAAGACGTTTTCAAAACAACACTTAGAACTCATGAAGGTCATTATGATTTTTTTTTCATGCCTTTTGTCCTTACCAATGCACCTTCTACATTTCAAGGTTTGATGAATTCCATTTGTAAACCCTTCCTTAGAAAATTTGTGTTAGTATTTTTTGATGATATACCAATCTACAACAAGTCTTGGAAGGATCATGTTGACATGGTGCTCAAGATATTAGAGGAGAAACAATTATATGCAAAAACATCCAAATGTTTCTTTGGAGTAAAACAGGTGGAATATCTGGGTCATATTGTATCTCATGAGGGTGTTAAAGTAGACCCTAACAAAAACGCCATTAAGGAATGGAAAATCCCCACATCCATAAAGCATCTGTGAGGATTTCTTGGGTTGACAGGGTATTATTGCAAGTTTGTTAATAATTATGGGAGAATAGCAGCACCTCTAACAACATTACTGAAGAAAGATGCATTTTCTTGGACTCTGGAAGCAACTAAGGCCTTTGAGCATCTTAAGGAGGAAATGTGACAAGCACCAGTCTTAGCTACACTAGACTTCACCAAAACATTTATTATGGAATGTGATGCCTCAGGAAATGGAATTGGTGTTGTTTTAATGTGAGAAGGAAGATCCATTTCTTTTGAAAGTCATCCAATCAAAGGAAAGTATTTACACAAAGCTATTTATAAGAAGGAAATGTTGGCAATACTACATGCACCTAAGAAATGGTGACCTTACCTAATGGGAAGGAACTTTAAGGTAAAAACAGATCTTGGTAGTCTTAAATACTTTTTAGAAAAAATATTATCTTCATAGGAACAACAAAAATGGGTCACAAAGATGTTGGCTTATGACTTTTAAATCATCTACAAAAAAAGGGAAGAAAAATGTTGTTACAGATGCACTCTCAAGAAAGGATGAGGATGTGGAATAATTTCTTTGTTCCATTTCTATTATCCAACCAGATTGGATAACTGAAGTGAGGAATGAATGGAAGAATGACGAGAAGTGTGGATGCTCATTCAAAAGTTGCAGCAAGAACCTAGTACATATGAAACATTTAGTTGGACAAATGATGCATTATGGTACAAAGATCACTTATACCTTTGTAAGAATTCCCAACTCAAACAAAATATTCTTATGGAATTGCATAAATCTCCCTTAGGAGGGCACTCAGGATTTTTAAAAATTTACCACAAGATTGAGAAGGAATTTTTTTGGGATGGCCTTAAAGCTGATTTTCAAAAGTTTGTGGCGGAATGCTTGATTTTCTAAAAAAATAAAGTGTAGACAATTAAGACCCCAGGTATGTTACAATCTTTATCCATCCCAAGTGAACATTGGGAGGAGGTTCCAATGGATTTTATCACAGGTTCACCCAAGTCCAAAGGAAAGAGTGTCATCGTGGTGGTAGTTGATAGACTTACCAAGTATGCACACTTTTGTGCATTATCTCATCCATTTACAGCTAGTACAATTGCTACTACATTTCTGGAAACACTTCAAAAGCTACATGGAAACCCAAAGATTATTGTAAGTGGCAGAGATCCTATTTTCACTGGAAATTTTTGGACGGAATTATTTTCTTGTCTGGGTACTCAATTAGCTCATAGCTCATCTTATCATCCTCAATCATATGGGAAAACTAAGATAGTAAACAAATGTTTGGAAGGATATCTTTGTTGTTTTTTATTTGATAAAAAAACACAATGGGTCAAATGGTTACCTCTGGAGGAATGGTGGTATAACATTTCCTTCCATACTACAACAAAAATGACCCCATTTATGGCACTCTATGGATATCATCCACCATCCATCACATCATCTCTAAGAGAAAATTATAAGTTTTAAGCAGTGGAAGATCACATAGAGCATCAACAACAAGTTCTCCAACTATTAAAGGATAACCTCACTTTGGCACATAATAGAATGAAACAACAGGCAGATCAACATTGCAGCGAAAGAAGTTTTGATGTAGGTATTGGGTATTTTTACAGCTACAACTATACAAACGAATGTCCCTCAAACTAGCTGAGAAGGATAATAAATTATCACCAAAGTATTATGGTCCTTACAAGGTCTTACAAAAAATTGGTACTATGGGATACAAATTGGAGCTTCCTACATCTTCCAGAGTGCCCCAATTTTCCATGTTTCATGCTTAAAGAAGGTTATAGGTGAAAAACTCCCAGTTCAAACAATATTTCCAAAACTTAACAAGGAAAGAAAAATCATATTGGAACCTGAATAATTCATGCAAACAAAAGCATCTAGAACTACTCAAGCATTTAGGACAATGCTTTTTTTGAAGGAGAGGGGCATGTTAGGTCCCTATAATACTAGTGTATTCCCTCATTGTTATTAGTGTATCCCCCTTATTTTTATTGTTGTACTCCATAGAATGCCTCTATTCCTTCATTGTTATTAGTGTAGCCGCCTTATTGTTATTTTTGTGCCCCATAAAAGCCCACTATTGTTATTGTGGTGCCCTTACATTATTATTGTTATGTCGGCTCTGATTATATTGTGACCCCTTAGACTCCTATATATAGAAAGGAGGTTGTGTCATTTGAATCATCCAAGAATTGTTCATTTGTGTAATGTAAAGAAGGTTTCCCCCTTGAAGAGGCTTATTTCTAGTCATTGATCTATCTTTTATATATTTTTGTGAGCTGGTTTCATAGCATACTGATGGCTTCAATAACATAAATCATACTTCATTTTCTACATTATCCAGATACAATATTGAGTGCTACGGATGCAACAATTTTGGAGATATGGCCCAAGACTATCCTACAAAATCAAGAGAATGGTATCGGTAAAAAAATAGGAAGAACCACCAACAAAAAAATGCAAACTGGTTATGTATGCTTGAAGAAATTGTTGGGTATATGTTTTTGCCACTTTTTGACAACATTCCTAAGTTCTTACCCCTTTTTAATACCTTTTTTCCTATCTAATCCCATCCTTTTGATACCTAGTGCCACATTTTGACCAAGAAAGGTGATTCAGAATCTAAGGTATGCATATAATTTAAACGTGTCATTTTTCTTTAGAAAGCTACCTAATTTGACTAATCTATGACTATCAGAAGAACTAATCGAATTTCCTCCAGAATATCTATTTCTGGGCAGATCCGTGATTTCCTGCAGCAACACCGATTTCCTGTAGCAGTGACAGAATTTCCTGCAGACACTGTGATGGTTAGATATGTTCCAATCACTCCCAGGAGAAACGAGAACATGGGTTTTGTTGGAAAAAAATCCACGTGGATTCTATCCTATCAACTACGCCAGATTTAGCTTTCTCAACTTCCCAACTCTCGTCCTTCTCATTTCAGCTAATTTTGGGGAAAAGCGGTTCATGTTCAACAAATTTGGGTTTGCTCCATGCTTCTAGTCATGGAGCAAACCAACGATTTCTATTTACTATATCTTTGTCTCATTTTAGCAAACAGTTGTAATTTTTACTTAGTTAGGCAAAGGCATTGGCCTACATGATGTATAAGAACAATGGATCTAATTTGTAATGGCACTAGGAGGGTACTAGGAAAGGTTAATAGATCGAGGCTGAGAGATAGGTATCAGACCTCTGTACTACTGTAATGTTTTATTTTTTAGATTAATATAAACTTTTGTTTTGTTGATTTTGTTGTAAACCCTTCATTTATCAAAGGGTTGTGAGTGAGGGAGGGCCCCCTTCACTCACAACTCCAGTAGTTGTAGTTTGTGTTTAATTTAATTATATTTTATGTATTGAAAGTATATCTGTACACATTTCCAGTTATCTTCTTTATTTTCATGGCATCATGTTCCTTTCATTGTTAATGTTTGAGTTTATTGCGCAAATGTTTTAATTTGATTAAAAGATAGAACTAGGTATGCATATTGTGCTCAGATTTGTAAGTTTGAATGATTGGAATCAGTATGAATTAAAGTGTTGTTTGATTTTTAATCCTTCTCTTGATTTGCATCACTAATATTAGATGTTGTGGAGAGATGAATTATCTTCTCCATAACTTTTATTGCTAAGTGTTGAGAGAGAGAAGGGAAATTTGGGATTGTGTGAATGGTATTTCTGCACTAGAAGTGCCAACCTGCATAATGCCTGGTTGACAATTAATTTATGTGTGTCAACTTATAAAGTTATAATTTTCCCCAATATTTTATCGCTGTTGTCGGGGAGATGCTAAGGGATGATACTGAAAGTGTTTTAGTGTGATTTCTTTTTGTCTGAGTTTTTTTCAGGACTGGGGGAGTTGAAGTGGTAAGACATGGGGTAAGGCCACGCACCTGTAGAGATTAGAATTCGCCAAAGCCATGTCCTGATTGTTTGGTAAGTAGAAGTTTTGAATTTTTTTATAAATAGGGGCCAATATAAATTTTCAAATATTTTTAGTGGTGGTGTGAGCACCACTTTGTTCACTAATAAACTGGCAGGGAAAAATAAGTTTGTAAAGAACAAGGCAAAGGAGTCAGGGGAATCTGAACTAAGGACTGATAGTTCTGAACAGGGATCGACAATTGATCCTAAGAAAATCAATACCCCCACAGCAGAGAAGGATCCTTTTGTCAGAGAATCTTTTGTTGCTGCTCATCAAGAATCTCCTCTTACTAGGGGGACATCATCTTTGCTTAGTGGTCATCCTAAAGAGGAATTCCTCTTCAATCCTATTCAAGAGCCAGAGTTCCAGACAGTTGACTCTGAAGGATCTGTAGCTCACCAGGGTCCCACTCCCTTTTGGTTTGATATGGCTCATCTAGAGGGTACTGGTACTATAGATGGGGACTATCATGAGAAGGAAGAGGAACCAGTTACATTTGAATTTCCTATCAAAGATTCTGTTGGGGCCAGTCAGATGAAAAACATTCCTCCCTCTACTTTCCCTAATTTTCATGGTACCTCTAGTGAATATCCAGATGCCTTCTTATTCGTGTTTGATGTATTGTGCATGAGATATGATTATTCTTCAAATTCCCAAAAGTTTAGTTATTTCCTTCCACATTAAAAGATGCAACCCTCAGGTGGTTTATGGGATTGAGTGAAAACTCCATTTCAACATGGGTTGACATGAAGAAGGTATTCTTGAAAAAGTATCAGGATTACTGTAAAACCAGGGACATCAGAGAAGAAATCTTTGGCATGACCTAGAAGGAGGAGGAAAGCCTGGATGACTTCCTGGAAAGATTCCAGTACAATTTACAAAGATCCAAGATGAACCAGTTGAAAAAGGAAACCTTGAGAACAATTTTACTAAGGGCCATAAGACTGAAATATCTCAAGTTTTTGAACTTGATGGGAGCAGGTGATGTATCAAAATTGAGTTATGATTATGTGTGCGAGTTGTGTTGACGATATTCAAGGGGAAATTCTAAGGTGGGGAGAGGATCAAGAGATACTTCTTCTAGATTCACCAAATCAGTTGCAGGGGTTGGGGTAACCAGAGTTGAAATGGGAAATTTATTTGAAAATTTGAAAATTGACATTTTTAGAACTTTGTCTTCACAGTTGGATGTTTTGCAGGCTAAGAAGAAATAGGAGGAAGTGGAAAAGGCCCTGGCTGTGTTCTACTCCAAATGTAGGAAGAAACATCCCTTAAGGGAGTGTCCTACATCCAATATAGAGGTATGTCAAATTTGTGAAGCTAATCATTCTACTGATAAATGTCTTTCTCTTCTAGAGATCAAAGCAGCGTACTTAGCATATCAAGAAGTTGTCAATACACTTTATGCAATGGCACCTCAAAATCCATGATCACCACGTCCTGTAGGTATGTCACATCAACATTTTCAATTTCCTTATACTCAGAATTAGATGTGGAATTTTCCAATGCCTTGGAAGCCTTGGCCTCCATAACAACCTTGGCAGGGAAACTTTCCTTACCCTGCTGCACCAAATTTTCCCCTTCAAACCCTGCTGCACCAAATTTTCCCCCTCAAAATTTTTGTTTACCACAACCCATGCCACAACCACAACTTCAGTTTCTTCCTCCACCAACTCAACCACGTCCCACACAACTTCATGCCCAGCTAGTATCCAATCCCAACAATAAAGTCATCCAACCTACTCACAATGTTGGAGCAGCCACCTATCCCACTTATCCTACCTATTGCATCACACTTCAGCCTCTACGGGAAATTTATGTACCTTTGTTGCATGAATTTCTTACGTCTCTGCAAGAAATTAAACTTAGGTCAGGAAAAGTGGTGACCCAACCAAACATAATTGAATAGATTATGGAGGAAGAAACCCCTAATATACCTGAAATAAAAAACATACAAATAATAACAGAACAACACATTCCAAAATCATAATAATATTCCTCATCTCAAACTGTCCAACCTCCTTTTCCATAGAGGTTGGAGATCAAAAAAATAATAAAACAGCCTGGATTTGATCTAGTATCCAAATTAAGAAATGTATGCATCAATATCCCATGACTGCAAGCAATTAAGGACATCCTAATTTTTTCTAAGACAGTTAGAGAACTATGTACCAAAAATCCATGGATACAAAGGAAAGAACCCTCTACAATCCAAGTAGGTGGGAGCTTGCAAGCCTTATGTCCACTGGATTTTCCATTGAAAAGTATGCAGACCCTAGAATCCTTGTGGTTACTACCTTCATCAATGGATACCCAATAAGAAATACCTTAATTGATTTAGGTGCAACCATTAATGTAATGACAAGAGAAACATTGTCCCATATAGGATCTTTTGATTTGCTTCCTACCCCTACTATGTTGGAATTAGCAGATAGATCTAAGGTCAAACTTGAGGGTGTATTGGAAGACGTTGTCATTTCATTAGATTCCTAGGAATACCCTATAGATTTCTATGTTCTTCAACCTAAGACTAGTTTGGGAGGGCATCCTTTGATCTTGGGGAGACCTTGGTTGGCTACAACAGATGCCTTCATAGGATGTAGGTCAGGAAACATGACCATCACCCATGGGGCTGAAACCAAACACATCAACCTATATCCCCCTGCCAAACCCCTCTTAAAATTAGAAGATACTTGTTGGGTTGATGAAGAACATAGTTTAGAAATTATTCACCCAATGTTGACAATAGCCCAGGCTATGAGCCTTAAAGAAAACACTGAGGAAAATCTAATTAATTGCTATATTTCAAACCCTGATTTTTCTCAGCAGCTAGAAGGACAGTCAAATCATGAGACAAATGCCATTGTTGATCTACTAGAGAAAAACTTCCAAGAACATAGTATAGCAACTGAATTAAATTCATCCCTTCTATCTATATTTCCTACATGTTCAATGACTGAATGTGGGAGCAAGGTAATTGAAATATCTCCCAAGAAAACTTTAAATATTAGTGTTGCCTTAACTCATGAACAAGAAAATCAATTAAGACAGACATTGGAAGATTTTTCAGATACATTTTCTTGGGAATATACAGATATGAGGGGCATTCACCTAGACACTTGCATTCATCATATTTATATAGAAGGAAATGCCAAGCCTGTGAGGCAGCCACAAAGAAGGATGAACCCCACCTTAAGAGAAATTGTAAAAGATGAACTTCAGAAGTTATTAAATGTAGGGTTCATTTATCCTATTTCAGACAGCCAGTGGGTATCTCCATTGGTTATCATCCCTAAGAAGAATGGAAAATGGCAAGTGTGTGTAGATTATAGGGAACTAAATAAAGCCACATTAAAAGACCATTTTCCCTTGCCTTTTATAGATCAAGTGTTGGACACCTTAGCAGGAAAGAAGTACTTTTCTTTCTTGGATGGATTCAGTGGGTATAACAAGATCAGGATAGCTCCAAAGGACCAAGATAAAAAAACATTTACATGTCCATGGGGTACTTATGCATATAAGGTATTACCATTTTGTCTATGTAATGCACCAGCCACATTTCAAAGGGTGATACTTGGCATTTTCTCTAATCTTTTACATGATTGCATAGAGGTCTACATGGATGATTTCATGGTAATAGGTGATACTTTTGAAGAATATTTACTTAATCTTAGGAAGGTTTTGCAAAGATGTAGATAAACTAATCTTTTATTAAGTAATGAAAAGTGTTTTATGATTATGACTAAAGGCATTGTTTTGGGTCATCATGTTTCTGCAGAAGGAATTAAAGTTGATCCGACAAAGATTGAAGTGATTGTAAATATGCCTCCTTCAACCAACCAAAAAGGAGTTAGAAGTTTCCTTGGGAATTCAGGCTACTAAAGAAGGTTTATTGTGAATTTTACCAAGGTATCCTCGCCACTATTTAAATTATTAACAAAAGAATCTGAATTTCGTTGGAATGATGAATGTCAAACTACATTTGATACACTCAAGGATAAGCTTTCTTCAGCACCTGTTTTGAGAGGACTAGATTGGAAATTTCCCTTTCATATTTCCACTGATGCCTCTGATTCAACTATAGGAGCAGTATTGGGACAAAAGGAAAACCTCGTAACCTATGCTATTTATTTTGTTAGTAAAAATTTGACTCTTGCTAAATTAAATTACACTGTAACTTAAAAGCAATTATTTGTTGTGGTTTATGCTATTAATAAGTTTAGACATTACATTACCAGGTATGAATTTTTTGTACATACTAACCATTCTGCTATTCTATTCCTTATGAATAAACTAGTTACTAATGGCAAAATTACTAGGTGGCTTTTGTTGTTGCAGGAATTTGACATCACAGTATTGGATAGGCCAGGAAGAGAAAATCAGGTAGCTAATTTCCTTTCCAGGCTCAACCATGAAGGTGGGGACGTTCCTGTTAATGACAGCTTCCTGGATGAGAACTTGTTTTCCATTTCTGTCAAATCACCTTGGTTTGCAGATATGGCCAATTACCTTGCTATAGGGAAGTTACCACCCTATTTTTCATCTAATCAGAAAAAGAAAATTATTAGAAAAAGTGCTAATTACTCTTGGATAAAAGGAGATCTCTTTTTCACTGGTCCTGATCTGATTATTCGCAGGTGTGTCAGAGAGGACAAGGTATATGATATCTTGAGAGCTTGCCATGATGAACCCTGTGGGGGGCATTTTGCAGACAAACAAACAACTTATAAAATCCTCTGCTTGGGTTACTATTGGCCAAGTCTTTTTAAGGATGAAAAGGAGTATGCTCAGAAGTGTGATAGTTTCCAAAGGATAGGGTGACCTGTGTAGGAAGGTGAGATGCCTTTGCAGCCACAAGTTCTCATGGAACCATTTGAGAGGCGGGCTCTTGATTTTGTAGGCCCCATTAATCCTATGTCCAAAGGTAAGAAGTATATTTTAGTATGTACTAATTATGTTATGAAGTGGGTGGAGGCAAGAGAAGTTCCTAGAGAAACGAAGAAAGTAGTGGTAGATTTTCTCTTTTCTGATATTTTTGTAAGATTTGGGGTACCGAGGGAAATTGTTACTGATCAGGGCACCCAGTTTGTATCTAAGCTTGTGTAGGGAATTGTGCAAAAATATTAGATCACTCATCGGAAGTCCACTCCCTACCATCCACAGGCCAATGGGTAGGTGGAATCAACAAATAAAGTGTTGGAGACAATCCTAACTAAGACAGTACAACTACACAAAAAGGATTGGTCAGATCGACTTCCAGAGGCCTTATGGGCCTACAGAATCACCTGGAGAAACACTACTGGGTTTTCTCCATATGAATTGGTATATGGAAAATAGGTTTTATTGCCAATTGAAATTTAGATAAGTTTTTTTAAGATGATAACAGAATTGGGCATAGATCTCACTGAGGCACAACAAGAGAGGATCTTGCAGCTCAATGAACTAGATGAGATTAGGCAAGATTCTTTTCAGCATATTGACCTTATCCAGCAACAAAGGGGTAAATGGCATGATAGGTACATTAAAAAGAAGTAGTTTAAAGAGGGAGACTGGGCATTGTTTTTTGATTCAAAATTTAAGAATTTTAAAGGAAAGTTTAACACACATTGGCTTGGTCCTTATGAGATCGAGAAAGTCTTTGATAATGGATCTGTTCAAGTCAAGATAATAGATGATGAAAATTTTACCTTCTTGGTAAATGGGCATAGGCCTAAGTTATATTAGAAGCCCCAATCTAAGGAGGAATTTTTGGAAGAGATTGTAAATAAGAAAGCATTGGAAATGGTAGGAAAGGGGGGTATCTCTCTCACCACCTCTTCTTGATTCTTTGTCATAATAAATTGAGCTTACTTTTTTCCTTCTCGTGCTCAGTAAAACATGAGAGGAGTGTCTATTGGATACATGTTTATCCATTTTCCGGATCGAATAGACTACTTACGAAAAAGGAACCCCATTGGAGTTTTTGTCTTCAGTATTTCAAACTCTCTTAAATTTAAATCTGATGAGAATGAACTGCCCCGAGCTCATTAAAATCACAGGAGAGTAGATCCCTCAGGATACCCAAATATATTATGTTTCATAAACCTTTGATTTTCTCGTATTGGACTGATGTGGGATTCTCTAAGGCCCTCCTTCCAACAATCTTGTCCCATCGACATCAGGACATTATCTGGGTCCACGATCAGAGATATGTGATGCCTTGAAGCTTGTATACATCAATGACAGGTTATCTCGCCTACAACAATGGAGATTCATTAAGGCTCCTTGACTGCTGGATCCTGCAGGGGGTTCGACAACAACTCATCTATTCACACTTGCTAGGATGTATCAGTTGTACCTTGATCCTCACTCTCATTATTGGTGATGGACCTCACCTTGGTTAATAGTTGACCTTAATGACTGGTAATCCAACGAGATCACTGCACATTCAACTTCAACACCTTTATTCATGTGGTAGTGAACTGTACATGGATATGTGAATATGGAGTTGCCGATTGTTCCTGTAGACAGATCAAGATTAGTTAGCAATAAAAGGGGACAACAACTTATAACAACAAAAGTGAAGGGAATTTACATTATCATTTTGTTACGATTCATTCATTGGTATTCTTCCATTTCCTGTAGAAGTATTTCTTGTAGAAAAAAATTTGCAGAAGAATTTCCTGCACCAGAATATTGGTTATTTCACTACCGATATTATTAAATTAATTTCAAGTAGAACATCTTTTCAAAGATCTGACAAGCCATAAGTGAGTTACCGAAGTATTCAAAGAAAATTGACCCCAGAAACCTCATGATCCCACACATGATATGATTTTTGAACAGCTCATCATTGCAAGGCAAGGACATGCGTCATCAGGTACCCGATGGTCGTATGGTAAGTTAAAAAGGTAATTTCGATGTCAATTGTTTAAGGACTAAGGTAATGGTACGTATTTAAAAAAAAATTGCATTATTATGAGTCACATTCACCCTTGATTGAAATGGCGACCATTCCACATCATGACATGAGGTTCCACTCCCAATACGCCTCGAAATGTACAACATTTATTTCCCAATGAATCCTGCAATAATGGATCATGATTTTAAATCATGATCACGTTATGTGTCGCCTCGACCCACCTTCATTTTATTTTTTCACTCACCTAATCGAGCTATCTCCCTCCCCATTGTATCCTAAAAACACTTTGTCCAGCCTGTGGAAGCTATTGAAAGGGCTAAATCAAACCCTACACTTCCCTATGCACACCATATGGAAAGATTAAGGTCAGTTGTCCATTTTGAGACATAGGGGCTGGAGTTGTTAGATGCATACCCTCATAGCAAGAAGAGGTTGGAGATGGTAGGGTGGCTTCCCTTATTTCTGAAGTTCAATGGGCACAATTCTAAGGTAACTAAGTCATTTTCCCTAAACATGGATGGGGAATGGACTCGGGTCGATAATATAAAATTTAAATTAACCGAAGAGTTGGTAGCTTGAACCCATGGTATTTCACCAGAGGGAGAGCATTGGTTTAAAAGCCAGTGGATTAATAAGGATGTTTTTACACCTTTCCTAAAGGAGGATCATGCAAACCAAAATTGGGGAAAAGGAATTCCATAGAGCTATCCGACCAGTAAGTATCGAAACCTTTGGTATTTAATTCAAAAATATATAAAATGCAAAGGACGGTTTGGCTTGGATTTTCTGTTTCATATGTGGATCCTTGGTCACTTCTGAGATAATCCTCTCAATTTACCTCATTATTTGAGGATGTCCCTGTTTAAAATGGCTACCTCCACCCAGAAGAGGGAGGCTAACCTAAAGGAGAACCTCTACCACCGCGACCTAGTTAAAATATTCATGGTAGAAGTATTAAGGGAATAGGGGAAGACTTGGGAAGACTTCCTTGTCGAAAATAATTTCATGGATGAAGAAGAGTTTCCCAAATAAGACACTGGAGAGGTGGAGTCAAGCCAGAGGCCAAGGAAGAAAATTCAGACTCCTACTCAGCTAGAGAAAGTACCTACATTTTCAAGGACCAAAGAGACAGGACCAAGTCTAAAACAAAAGAAGAAGGCATGGACTAACAGCCAAGAGGAAGTGTCCAAGTCGCCAAAGCTTGAGAAGGGCAAGCCAGAGCCTATGCCACAAAAGGAACCCCAGACCCTCATCCAACCAAAAGAGGAAGAGGATGTTATAGTCACTAAGGAGACTGTGGGAAGAAAATCACCAGTGGATGTCACTACCACCCCTGCTAGGTGTTTAGAATAGAAACAAGAAATGCTAAAAATAACATTCAGGATATTCCAATTTTAATTTGTCCTTGAATTAAAATTGAGAATTAAAATTCGAATTTAGTCTCACTAGTTGCTTGAAAAATAATTAATTAATTCATCTTGAGTTAATTAGTTGAAGAAATTCAAGCTAGAAGTCTTTGTGAAGTCATGCAATAACTATCCCTTAAATTAAGGAGATTCTCCCTTGATTAAGGAGATAAGAGTGAGTTGTATTTGAGTTGTAATTAGTTGTCTCAATTAACTGAGTTAAGTCTAGTTAAATTAGTTCCAAACAGTTTGAGGAACTAATAGTGAGTTCAGTTAGTTAATGCATGCATGCATCAAATTAGTGTACTCCAGATAACTGAAGATTCTCTCATCGATAACTCATGCATGTCAGTTTAGAGAAAGACCTAGTTGAGATTAAAGACAAGGACAATGTACTATCAGTTGCATGAGTTTTCCTATAAAGGAAACTCATCCATGCAGAAGGAAAAAGGTTCCTTGAGGATTGCTCAGTTTTACAGGGTGTGAGATCAGTGTGAGTGATCAATGTTACACTTGGTAACAGTAAGATCACCCAGGAGAAATAGTGCAAGGAAATAGGAGGCTTGGAGGGTAGAGGAGAAGGTTTGTGAGAAACCTTGTTTACCTGTGAGCATCTAGGAGGATTGTACTGAGAGCTAAAGATTTGTGTAATCTTGATGTATTTCCACCTTGTATGATAATACAGATAGCGGGGTTTTTTAGCTGAGGCTTTCCCCAGAGTATTCTTCTGTGTTTCATGTGCATTGATTCTTCTTCTGGTTATATGTGTTCTGCGTGATCTTGCTCAAATCTATTAAGCTTCTGCAAGTTTGATTGTAGAAGTAGATTAAAGTATTTTTCTTTAGTTATAGTGCATTATCAGGTTAATCTACAGTCAAAATTTCTACATGGTATCAAATCTGAGTTCATTGGAGCAGTGAACAGTATACAGAGAAGAGAATTTGAAGTTTGAAGTTTGGGGTTGTAGGTGAAAATGGAATTCATCTCATACTTCAAGGTTGGTCAATGGCCTTATATGGCTTGAGACTCAAGTTTGCCTTGGATGACAGCTCGAATTACATAGCATAGAAAGATCACATGGAGGCTATATTAGAAGACAATGGCTTGAAGCATTTCATTAATCAAGAAGTCCCAAAGCCAGGCTCAACTAATGCACAAGAGTTGGCTGAATGGAAGAAGTTTGTGGCAAGGGCGAGACGGATTATCCTTGAGGGAGTTCGAGACCATATTGTCTCGAGTCTCCATGGGAAGGATACTCCATATTCAATGTGGAAGACATTGAAGGACCTCTACCAGAACAACAACGACTAGAGGAAATTGGTGCTCAAGGATAAGCTTCGAAGAATCAAAATGGAGAATGGCGATACTATTTCCACATATTTGAACAAGCTCACCACTTGCAGAGATGAGCTTAGCAGTGTGGGAATAACTACTGTCGATGATGATATGGTGAGCCTCACTCTCCTTGGTCTTCCAAAGAGCTGGCATAGCTACCAGGACTCTGTGAATGGAAGGGAGAAACTGCCGGATTGGGAACGACTGTGGTCGGATCTCATGCAGGAGGAGATCAGGGGGAGCACACAAGATGGTTCTTCATCTAAGGATGATGAAGAAAATCTAGCCTTAGAAAGTAAGGCAAGGAAAGGGAAGGGGAAGGCATCCCATTTCGAATAAAATTCTTCTCATGGAGGGAAGAAGGTTGACAAGTCTAAAATGATATGCTTTAATTGTCACGAGATGGGTCATTATGCGACTAATTAACCATCGAAGAAGTCCAAGAAGGGATCCTCCGAAGGATCTGAAGGTGAGGCATTGACTTCTTAGTTCGAAATGGACTTTACCCTCTTCGCATGCATGGTGTCATCGATGACAGGTTGTGGTTGGTTTCTTGATAGTGGAGCTTCATTCCACATGACCGACGATAAAATTTTATTTAGTACCTTGGAGGAGAAAGTCCTCAATGCACATAGAGATGGGTGAAGATGAAAGGTATAGTGTTTCAGGAGTGGGAACGGTTGCTTTTTAGAGGGAGCATGGAGCTCTTATCACCTTGACATATGTGAAGTATGTGCCTGGACTGAAGAAGAATTTTGTATCGATTGCGATGTTGGAGGACAAAGGCTACGATGTTGTCTTTAGTAAGGGAATGGTTTTCCTTAGACACATCACCACGAGACAGGTGAAAAAAATCAGTTCACGAGTTAAGAACATGTATGCTCTTGAGGTTCAAGTTGCATGCAAAGCCTTGAGGAGCAAGGAAAATGTTAGAGACTTGGTGGTTGAGAGGGAGAGTAAATTAGCTCTCAACATGCAGCCCCAGGAGAAGTCTCAGACAATTGTGGAGGAGCCACAATTGGAGATGCTAAGAGGAGACCAAGTGGAGGCATCCACTCATGCAGAGACCTCTAGTAGGTGGAAATTTCAAGCCAAGTCAGCAGAGGGATCACATGCAGCCATACCTCTAGGTGTGAGGTGGGGTGATGTGAAGTGATAGTCTCAAGAATGCTAAAATCTGGCAGGGTCCATTGAGAGGTTTTATCTCATGGATCGTACCTTGCTACAGGAGCCCAAAGTACATAGTAGTGGGAAGAATCAATGGGATTGATGCAGTCAGAGACTTTGATGACAGATGCATCATTCTAATTCAGGTTGGATGTCTTTTTTGTTTCTGGAGTTGCTAGAGAAACAACACTAGAGAGAAGTGTTTCATGTAGAACATTCCAAAGGTTCAGGATCAGGATCGAGTTGAATTCCTTTCTTGTTGAGAGGGAGTGTTGATATTCCAATTTTTATTTTTCCTTGAATTAAAATTCAAGATATTCCAATTTTAATTTTTCCTTGAATTAAAATTCGAATTTAGTCTCACCAGCTGCTTGAAAAATAATTAATTAATTCATCTTGAGTTAATTAATCGGAGAAATTCAAGCTAGAAGTCTTTGTGAAGTCATGCAACAGTTATCCCTTGAATTAAGGAGATTATCCCTTGATTAAGGAGATAAGAGTGAGTTTTATTTGAGTTGTAATTATCTAGCTTAGTTAACTGAGTTAAGTCTAGTTAAATTAGTTCCAAAAAATTTGAGGAACTAATTGTGAGTTCAGTTAGTTAATGCATGCATGCATCAAACTAGTGTACTCCAGATAACTGAATATTCTCTCATTGATAACTCATGCATGTCAGTTCAGAGAAAGACCCAATTGAGATTAAAGACAGGGACAATGTACTATTAGTTACATGAGTTTTCCTATAAAGGAAACTTATCCATGCAAAAGGAAAAAGGTTCCTTGCAGATTGCACAGTTTTACATGGTGTGAGATTAGTGTGAGTGATCAGTGTTACACTTGGTAACAGTAAGATCACCCAGGAGAAACAACGCAAGGAAATAGGAGGCTTGGAAGGCAGAGGAGAAGATTTATGAGAAGCCTTGTTTGTCTGTGAGCATCTAGGAGGATTGTACTGAGAGCTAAAGATTTGTGCAATCTTGATGTATTTCCACCTTGTATGATAATACAAATTGCGGGGTTTTTTAGCTGAGGCTTTCCCTAGAGTATTCTTTTGTGTTTCATGTGTGTTGATTCTTCTTCTGGTTATATATGTTCCACTTGATCTTGGTCAAATATATTAAGCTTCTGTAAGTTTGATTGTAGAAGTAAATTAAAGTATTTTTCTTTAGTTATATTGCATTATCAGGTTAATCTACAGTCAGAATTTCTACACTAGGCGCTTTACTAGAAGCCAAGCTACTAAGTTGGCTACACAAGAAAGCAACAAGGAGGGCACACCCCGAACAAAAAGGAAGACCAAGAAACCAAAGGGGAAACAAGTTCAGATTGAGACAACAGAGTTTATCAACAGGGAGGAATGGGAAACAACACCCCAAGAAACCCAACAGTCGAATGGAAGCAGGGAGAAAACCACTGAAGACCATCCAGGATCAGAAGAACAGAATCTTCCTCCTTCCCCTCAACAAGAAGATGCATGAACTTCAAAGAAAAGACGGTCACGCTAGGAGCTAGAGGAAGCCATCATTGAACTTACAGTGTCTGAGAGAGTCCCGCAGAAGGAAAACATGGCCCTTAAGGAGAACAACCTGTGCCTACAGAAAGAGTTAGAAGAGTGGAAGACCAAATACCAGAAGGAAAGTAGGATAGTGAAGAAGAATCAGGTTCAAATCAGACATCTACAAAATCACAATGAAGAATACAGGGATAGAGTCAATAAGGTTGAATCCAGTAGAGCTCACCTAAACCATTTGACTATAATAGTTGCAGCATAAGGAGGGGATTGAGTTTTTCTTTTTACATACTTATATATATATATATATATATATTAGCTTTGCTTGCATTGGGACATGCAAGATGCTAGGTGTGGGGGAGATGTTGGGCCTATGTTTTGGCCACTTTTAAAAATCATTCCTAAGGCCTTACCCCTTTTAATACCCTTTTTTCCTATCAAATTACCATCCTTTTAATACCTAGTGCCACATTTTGAGCAAGAAAGGTGATTCAGACTCTAAGGTATGCATATCATTTAAATGTGTCATTTTTCTATATTCCTAAGGAATTTGATATTTAAAGCTACCTAATTTGACTAATCTATGATTATCAGAAGAACTAATCAAATTTCCTGCAAAATATTTATTTCTGGGCTGATCCGCGATTTCCTGTAGCAATGCCGATTTCCTGTAGCAACGCCGATTTCCTGCAGTAACGTCAATTTCCCGTAGTAGCAACGAAATTTCCTGCAGACACCATGATGATTAGATATGTTCTGATCACTCCCAGGAGAAACAAGAACATGGGTTTTGTTAGAAAAACCTTCCACATGGATTCTATCCTATCAACTACTCCAGATTTAGCTTTCTCAATTGCCCAGCTCCCGTCCTTCTCATTTCAGCCAATTTTGGGAGAATTGGTTCATGATTAGCAGATGTGGGTTTGCTCCATGCTTCTAGTCATGGAGCAAACTGTCGATTTCCATTTACTATGTCTTTGTCTCATTTTAGCAAATAGTTGTAATTTTTACTTAGTTAGGCAAATGCATTGGCCTGCAGGATGTATAAGAACAATGGATCTGATTTGTAATGGCACTAGGAGGGTACTAGGAAAGGTTAATAGATCGAGGCTGAGAGGTAGATATCAGACCTATGTACTGTTGTAATGCTTTATTTTTCAGATTAATATAAACTTATGTTTTGCTGATTTTGTTGTAAACACTTCATTTATCAAAGGGTTGTGAGGGAGGGAGGGCCCCCTTCACTCACAAATCTAGTATTTGTAGTTTGTGTTTAATTTAATTATCTTTTATGTATTGAAAGTAGATCTGCACACAGTTCCAGTTCTCTTCTTTATTTTCATGGTAGCATGTTCCTTTCATGGTTAATGTTTGAGTTTATTGCATGAATGGTTTAATTTGATTAAAAGATAGAACTAGGTATGCATCTTGTGCTCATATTTGTAAGTTTGAATGATTAGAATGAGTATGATTTAATGTGTTGTTTGATTCTTAAACTTTCTCTTGATCTGCATCAACAATCTTAGATGTTGTGGAGAGATGAATTATCTGCTCCATAACTTTTGCTACTAAGTGATGAGAGAGAGAAGGGAAATTTGGGATTGTGTGAATGGTATTTTTGCACTGGAAGTGCAAGCCTGCATATATTTTGCACAACACCTCGCAAGGTTACGAATAACCCCTGGTTGATAATTAATGTATGTGCATCAAATTATAAAGTTATACTTTGCCCCAACAACAATCAAAGTCAATGGTACATTGATAGCAGGTGTTGTAGGTACATCACTGGAGATCAAAAGAAATGTATTACTCTAAAAGAAGAAAAAGGAGGAAATGTGAGCTTTGGAGAGAACTGGTCTATAAAATCATTGAAAGAGATATTGTAAAACTTGACAATGGTAGGGATAAAGCACAAAATATTTTGTGCATTGAAGGACTCGAGCATAATATTTTAAGTGTCAGTCATATGTGCAATCAAGGTTATGATCTTTCTTTTCATGCTAAATACTATGAAATAAGGAAGATTAATTCAGGAATATTAGTGGAAAGAGAGATAAAAACTCCAAGTAATGTATATATTACTAATGAAATTGAAGGGGAAAATTTCTACATTCAATATACAAATGAGAGTTGGTTATGTCATAAAAGGTTAGGACACTTGATCTTTAATAGTTTGGTAAAAATCAGAAGAACACAAGTAGTGAGAGAGGTGCCAAAAATATCGAAACCAACAAGTGCCATCTATAAAACTTGCAAAGATGAAAAACATACAAGAGTGAGATTCAAGTAAAACATTAAGACTACTAGAGCTTGTTCACACAAATCCATGTGGATCAACAAGAACACCAACCCTACAAGGTGAAAGGTATTTTATGATGTTTATTGATGATTATACTAGAATGGTTTGGGTTGCATTTTTTGAAGAAAAATCAATAGCACTAGACACTTTCAAATCATTCAAATCCTTAGTTGAAAATGAAAGCGATCTAAGAATCACAAGTTTAAAATAATAAAGGAGGTGAATTTACCTCAAATGATTTTAATCAATTCTATGAGAAATATGGAATCAAGAGATAATTTTTAGTTACAAGAACTCAACAATATAATGGAGTCATTGAAAGAAAGAACATGTCATTGCAAGAAACAAAAAGAAAACTATTGTTAGATGTTAAATTACTAAGTAAGTTTTGGAGAGAAGTAGTTGTTGCAGAAATTCAAATCATGATGAGAGCACAAATTTGGGTTAATAGCGACAAAACACAATATGAGCTATGGATGTGCAAGCCAACTTTAGTTAAGTCTTTTGGAATTTTTTGAATAAAGTGTTACATGAAGATAAATGATGATAATTTGGGAAAATTTGATTCTAGAGTAGACAATGGAATTTTCCTTGGATACTTAACAAGAATCAAAGCTTACAAATGCTACATTAAAAGAATATGCAAAGTTATGGATTGTATTGATATAAGCATAGGCTAAGCTTGGCAAGAGAAAGAATCAGAACAAGAAAATGAGAAATTAGAAGATACCATCTACGTGGACCAAGAAAATCCTACTACAAAGGAAGAATAAGAGAAAGATGAATAGTCTCCATTCAAGAAAATTTTAAATTTTTGCAAAAACATCACCCAGTGAACCAACTTATTCAAGATGCAAGTATACAAACACGGAGAAGAATGACCAATTCATCAAGAAAAAACAACTTTTCCTTGTTATCTAAAATAGAGCCAAAGGAATTTGCACAAGCCAATAAGGACCAACACTAGGTGAATATTATGGAAGAAGGATTGAATCAAATTGAGGAAAATGGAACCTGGGAACTTGTGCCATGACCAAAAGATAAAAATGTGACTGGGATTAAGTGGGTATTCAAAAACAAGATGAATTAAGAAGGGAAAATAATCATAAATAAGGCAAGACTTGTTTGTAAGGGCTATGCACAAATGAAAGGAATTGACTTTGAATATACTTTTGCTCTAGTTGAAAAATTACAAGCAATAAGGATGTTTTTGGAATTTCTCTATTTAAATGGATTCAACGTATTTTAGATAGATGTTACATAAACATTTCTAAATGGATATTTTAATGAATAAGTATACATCAAACAATCAGAAGATTTTGACTCGTCTGAAAATAAAGGTTATGTGTGAAAATTTAAGGAAGCTCTTTATGGGTTAAAACAAGCCTCAAGAGCTTGGTGTGTTAAAATGGAACACTTTCTTCAACAACAAGGCTTTGAAAGAGGGGTTGTTGAAAAAAATCTCTACATAAATATGGAAAGGGAAAAATTATTAATTACACTTGTATATGTGGATGCTCTCATTTCTGGAACTAATAACGATGATATGAGTCATGTATTTTCTCAATAAATGTCAAAGGAATTTGAAATGTCAATGATTGGAGAATTATCCTTCTTCCTTGGACTACAAGATTCTCAAAATGACAAAGTAATATTCATTTCCTAAACCAAATACCTCAAGGAGATGCTCAAGCATTTTGGAATGGAATAATGTGCACCATTTAGTACCCCCATGATTTACAAATGCAATTTAAGGATGATGAATCTCCTAAATTCAGTTCAACAGCTTGAGAGTCTCTAATACCTAATAGCTTCAAGGCCAGATATTATGCAGGTAGTAGGAATGGTTGCAAGATTTCAGCGAACACTAAAGGAAACACATATGCAAGCAATAAAGAGGATATTTTGATACTTAAAGGGAACACTCAATTTTGGACATTGGTATCATAGGAGTGTATATTTCACATTAGCAACACACACATATGTTGATTGGGTAGGTAGCATTGATGATAGAAAAAGCATTAGTGGGAGTGCATTTTTCCTAGGAGATTGTCTTGTTTCTTGGTCAAGTAGAAAGAAATCATCAGTTTCTCTTTCTACAACTAAAGACGAATACATAACAATAGCAAAATATTGTACCAAATTTCTCTAGATGAAACAAAATTTACAAGACATCAAATTCGAATATGATAAGCTAGTTTTCATTGTCTATGACAACACTAGTGCAATCAATATCTCAACAAATCTTGTCATGCATTAAGAAACAAAGCACATTCCAATCAAGTATCATTTCCTCAAAGAACAAGTTGTTGAGTAGAATGTAAATATGGAATATATTGGCACCAAAGAAGAAGTTGGGTGCTAGGCATCGGACCCCCCCATAGCATGTTTTGGGGATCAAAGCCCAAATTTTGGTCAAATGTATTGTAAGACTTTGTGAATTGCAGGCACGGAGCGCGAAATGTATATTGAGTCATAGGGTTGTCCATCTTAAGTGGTGTAATGTAATGTAATGTCATGTCGGCCTACCCATGGTCCGCAGACCATGGGATTGTATAAATAAAGCGAGGCTCTAAGTTGTAAAGATAGCGAATTGGAGATAGATGAATATGAATGGTTCGAGCATAGAGTAAGAGTCTAAGTGTTTTGGGTTGTAGTAGTAGGAAGAGGCTCTACAGATGAGTGTGCAAAGGCCTAGTAGAGTTCGTAGCTGAGTGCGCGGACCGCTACAGCTGAGTGCGCAGGGTGAAGTTGAGTCTGTATCCTAAGAAGAAGAGTAATAAAGAGAAGTTTGATTCTAAATATTGTGTATCTGGTTTTGAATGATTTTCTATGAATTTATACTGTTTTGTTTATCGCGCACACTTATATGAATGTTAGATATACTGTTAATTATCACTAGACTTACACCAATAAGTTAAGTAATCGGATAATAACAGGTTAAGAGTAAGGAACTTGGGTAATAATACAGATCGCACCCCGAGTAGGGTTGCGCGAAGGCAAAATCACAGGTTGCGAGGGACTAATAGATGCTCGTAGCGATGTGCACGCAGGGTCAAACCGCAGACCGCTAGAGCTCATCAGACATCCCCGGGATGTGAAACTTGGTTCTAGCACCCTCCCATACTATTTCAGGTGAGACCTCAGTCCACGCTCCACAGACTGTTGCCGAAAGGGTCAGTAGCACCAGGATTTGTTTGGCTAAATCACCTCTAAACCTGGGTGAGGCCCATAGAAGCCAACAAATGGTTCCGTTGCCGGGACTAGGATCTGCATAACAGATGTCTGATGTCGTGACACTAGAATCAAATAAAGAAATAAATTGAAGGGTGGTTAGAAAAGAAGATTCACGAGTTTGTGGTGCAAGAAAACAAAAATCTGTGAGTATCTAAGGAACAGTGGTTGGAGCCCTACTTGTATACGAAAATCCATGAAATTTTATTTGCATCCTTTCCTTTTGAGTTGTATGAGTGGATCGCGAAGCTAGTAGATAGTCAGGGAAGGAGTAGGCTTGACAAACCAATCGTGTGGACTCTAGAATTAGTGCGCAAACTAGAACGTCAGGAGATAAGATCGCATGAGTTCTAGACCATTGGCTAGACCGAATTATAGGAGGATTTATCATTGAGTTCGCGGTAGACACGACCGTCAGCTACAATGAGGCGGAGAGACATTTCCTCAAGGGGCTGTGAGGTAAGTATATCAAATCTTTGAACACTTGGATTAATATGTTATTGTGTGAAAAGCAGGTTATGTGAATAAATTAATGTTTGGGACTACGTGAAGTGGGAAGATCTATAGAAGCGGAAGTAGTGAAGAATTAGAAACTAGTCCCTTAATTTCTCCCTCACGAGAAAGTGAGGAAGAGCTCGCAAAAGTTTCTCTGAGAAGCGCGGTTACTCTGATAAGGCAGTGAATTCCATGCTTACCACCTACACCTACACTGCCACCCGTCTCACCCTCCTCACCTCCATCTCCGCCCACCCCACCTCCGCCACCACCATAGTTCAGTATGGTGAGTGTGATCAAACTATCGGTATTCAGAGGAGTAGGGAATGAAGATCCAAACCAATTCTGGTTCATGGTAAGGGCGGTATGGGAAGCACAAGTCATCATGGATGACAATATAAAGAAGGCTACGCTGGTGAGCACATTGTAGGATCGCGCATTAACATGGTACATCAAGAATTCTAATGACCATCTGAATGCAGGAATCACAACAATCCAGATTGCACTAAACATGGAATTTAGCAGGCCAAAGTCGAAAACACAATAAATCATTGAGTTTAAAGAGATCGTGATGCTCCCCAGCGAGACCCCCTGGGATCTGGACCAAAGACTGAAGGGTATGATTCACGAAGCCAACATGACGTTGACGGATGGACAACACCGTGCATGGTTTGTAGCATCACTAACACCGCACTTAAGGACGGCGCTGTCACAACAAAAACTTTCCACCCAGGCCGAAGCTTTGGAGATGGCGATGAGATTGCATGAGACCCCTATACAAGACCCTGGTCTAGGAGTCCAACAAATCCACGCGCAACTACAAAATCTGTGTCTGGAGATGCAGAGTTTGAAACAGGACAGGACACCTCGACCAGAGGCGCGCGAGGAGGTATGGTGCATAAAATGCAAAGGCCAGGGGCATGACAAGGACCACTATCCAATGTTCGTGAATTACTTGGTAGGAGGAGGGCCAACGCCATTAAGACCTGAGGCATAGGTAGGACCAAGTGTAGCACCTGCATTATGGTGCATGATCTGTCAGATAGGAGGAAAACACACTATAGATAATTGTTATATATTGCAGAAGCATATGCATATGTCCCAAAAATTGTTTTGTAATTTCTACAGGTCGGTAGGCCATGATGAATGCACCTGCAGAAGCTACAAAATAATTATGGATCAGAATCCTGCCTATAGGGTGTAGACCAAAATGTGAGCCCTCGACCCAAATGTAGGAATGGCATGCACTGGATTTCAGGGGCGTGGTCGAGGTCGAGGTGGAATGGGACTAGGAAGGGGTCGCGAACAACTAATTTGTTACAATTGCAGAGGACCAGGGCACTATGCCCGCGATTGTACAAACTTGACAAGGACATCATGTTTGTATTGTACTCAGTTTGATCATGAACTAGAAGACTGCCCTAAATTGATAGCGAGACTGTGTGAAAAAGGGGTACTTCAGCCCCCTTCGACTCAGAATTTGCAAATGATGAGGTCTGAGCCACGCGAAGAAGACCCGAATGTAAACATGATGCTTAGGAGCGATATGACCACTAGCGATGATAAAGGTAAGCAATCAGAAGAAAGTGCTTGGGTTTGCAAGGCTCCTACCAAGGAACCCAAATTTGATTTAGAATGCGTGAAGGAGACATTCATGAAAGCTAAGAAGAGCTTCACGAAGGCCTCCACTTCAGGTAGTAAGGATCAACTAGAACTAGGGATGGATCCTTAAATGCTCACTACCTTTTTGGAGACATGCATGAAACTGCTATACAACCACAAGGCAGTAAAAGGACTACAGGAACTTATCACTAGGTGTGGGGGGTCAGGAGAACCGCGCGTGGTTCGGAAACTTGGAAAGCATGCATTGTGCACAGGAAGGGAAATGAGGTTGACTGCGCAAATCAGCGAGTATGAAATGGATCAGTTAATCCTGGATCTCGGATCAGATGCAAATGCACTGCCAAAACAAACATGGGAACACATGGGCAGACCCGCACTACAGTGGTCTCCTATTCAGTTACGAATGGTGAACCAATAGAGGATCTTGCCCATGGGAAGATTGCAAGGGGTAACAATAGATATTGAAGGTGAGAGCGCGCAAGCGGATTTTGAAGTGATAGAGATTGTTGATGACAGTAATCCCTATCCTGCGCTACTAGGAATATACTGGGGCATCGATATGAATGGAGTCATAAATCTGAAGAAGCGCAAAATGATATTTGAAAAAAAGTCACCACACGTTGTAGTACTGCTAGATCTAGCTGAAGGAGCGTGATACACTGAATCGGTACGCGACGATGGTAGTGATGACAATCTCGATTGTATTTACAAGATAACCACATGAGAAGAGGATTGGGTGAATCCGACTGCAGATGGAAGGATTTC
The DNA here is from genome assembly GCA_031772625.1 of Pinus tabuliformis. Taxonomy (NCBI): domain Eukaryota; kingdom Viridiplantae; phylum Streptophyta; class Pinopsida; order Pinales; family Pinaceae; genus Pinus; species Pinus tabuliformis. The sequence continues at coordinate 1,331,555,049 of CM062807.1, forward strand.
ATGGGAGCACGAAAGCTCCTACACTTCGGATTCAGACAAAGAGATAGAGCGATGGTAGAATCGGCTGCACGAAGTAACAACGCTTAATTGCAACATGATGGTTAGATCACTGTATTGCGTGACAATAGAGGCAAGGGATCTGCCTACATATGATGGGTTGACAGCAATGGATGAATTCCTAAACAAATTTGAAAGTGCAGTACCAGAAAAAAAACGGCTCGATGCTCTGAAATGGGCACTGCACGCAATGCCCACATGATGGTGGGGTACACATCAAGGAAGTTTTGAGGACTGGGGTGGATGCAGAAGGATGATACACCTACAATTTGGAAAACCCCATCTCAGGATGAGAGCCAGTCACTAGGAGCGGAACAACTTGCATGCCCACCTTTCCTGATGGGTACGGACATATGCCATATAGCCTGCACAAGTGCACCCCATTCCCAAAATAGAGAATCAAAACAAAACACAATAGCAGGAAAGGCAATGCGCACTATCAATTGTCCATGGAGAAGCATTCAATAGGGTGTGCGAAGTACTAAACACGGTTCACCAGGAGAGACGCGTTGATTGGGACCTGTGCGTACCAGCGATTCGATGGGCCTATAGGGCCATGTGCAAAACCCTGACCAGGGAGATGATTCCAAAGGTTCGGAATAGAGTAGGGACCATAATTTCTAAAGAGAATGCAAAGGGGAATCCACACGTAATTGTGCCCGCAGATGTGACAATGTGCAAAGCCCAGGATGAGGAAATCGCATAACTATGCGACGTCGAACACATAAGGCTTCAGGAAGCCATTCAGCGAGGGAACCTTAGACTTCGTGAACTCAAAAAAGACTGGGTACGACTGAGGAAGAAAATCATTTTGATGGATGTAGAGGTCAAGAGGCTGGAAAACGAGATCAAGAAAGCATGTCTCATCGATAAACCAAGGATGGCAAGGCAAGGTGCGGATGATCATACCACTGAATTAGAAGACTATCACTGAGAATTTATGACTCTGCTGCCATGGCTATGACTGCATCTCACCAAACGCAGTAACTAGGGGAGTGCACTACATACGATAGAACACGCAGTGCCGGTTGTCGTGAGGGAAATTGAGGATTTTCCGTGGACTATACTGGAAGGCGAGTTGAAGCCTCGCACAGGTGGTGTGACCACCTGACTAGCCATAGGAAGCACAGTCTTAGTGCTCCAGGCAGTTGAAAGAGAGCGCGGGACTATAAAAGAGTATGTTTGGGAGCTGTGCGATAAGAAAGGTGTGCGCAGAATCAGCATGGCACAAGGTTCGTGCCTGCGCATGGGGGGCTGCGCTGCCGCGTGGGTAGGCTAGGAAGTGACCGTTGGTGTCACTGTTCATGACGAGATGTCCGGTTAGAGGCCAAATGGAGTGGGCAACGGACATTTAAGACATCATTTTGGGCAAGATTTTGGAAAATCTACCGCCAAGAAAGCATTGATGGCCTGGAATTGGGAGGAATGGTCGAATTTGAATTCAAAAGGTGCTATAAAACTACAGCGGTTAGCCACGAGACAACACTTGTTCAATTGAGATTTGGGCAGTTGATTAGAGCACAGAGTGTTGAGCACCAAGTGATATTCGAGCCCCTAAGTTCTCGGAAGACCACATATAGTTCAAACAAGATGGCGGCTACCAGGAGAGGTTTGGGCTTGATAGAAGGAACCGCCGACGAGGCTACGTAGAACCCCATGGTACATGATGTTCCCGAAGGTACTAGGGTTGCGTTTGAAATCCCGAAATCACCTCGAACGCTGAGACCGAAAAAAGATAAGCAGGCAACATGTCTAGTCTGCATGTCCCCGCGGAATCCGTGGTTTCGTAAGCTCTCAATGGAAGAAAAGGGCAAGGCTATCACCATTGAGACAAATGAAGAGGAGGAGGACCTACAGGCTCTAATTGCTGAGGTAGAGGAAGCAGAGGACATGGAAGAGGATATCCAGCCGGTACGCTCTACAGAGAAATTTCCCAAGTATGTCCCTCCATGAAAAGGGAAAACTAAGATACCAAAGGATCTAGATGCCACAAAGAGTGCACTCCAGACCCCGCTCCTCCCTGATGGAATTGTGTTTGTGGGCTTGAACCTAGGCTGCGTGCCCACAATGAAGTTCGAAGATTGGGACCTCGCAGATAGTGAGAAGTCCCACACTTAGAGGTGTAGAGCCTCATGAAGCAGAGCACAGAGGGGCCAGTAATAACATTAGAGCCACGAAAATGGTTGTGCTGTGTGGAGAAGTCTGAATTGCTTCATCTGTTGTGGATACCACACTTTCACCGTGCACCCATCACTATTTTTGTCATCAGGAAACTGCTTTGCCTGGTGCATGATGGGTACTTATGGCTGGAGGAGCCTATTCCCATCACGATAGCTCTCATCCATAGAATTTATCAGTTTCCCTGTAAGGGAAAGGACCCCGCGACGATAGTAGGAAAAAGCGACGATTTGGATCTTGCAGAAGCCATGAAGAAAAAATATAAACTCGAGAAGAAAAATAGGGGTTACGCCATCAGAAGTATCAAGGATAAAGGGGTGCACATAGCCACCCAACTCTTGGCCGAGAAGGTAATGATAAAATGTCACGGCGATGAGGTACCAGTGCCGGTCATTGCCATGGCCGAACAATGTGCAGAGGGGGTCCAATTCAACTGGGCCGAGTTCCTCTGCAAGGAATTCTTGATCAACTACAAGGAAGCCGAGGAGCAGGGTAAGACCTTCCACTACGCGTGGTTGCTCTTGTTCATTTTGGCTGGTAGTGAGAGAACTGCCGAAGGATAGTCAGTTCCCGAGCATTAAGCATGACTTACCAGAGGCTACGAAATACATGTCACTCTGGGTAACCAAGGACGTGAAGTGGATTCGCGATACAAAGATCTTCTAGGTACTCATGGAGGCGAGCATCCAGATGTGGATTAATAGGAGGTTGCGCCTGTCCCCCATAATGCACAACAGTTTGTGGAGCTTTGCAGACTTCAAGGCAGACATGCACAATATTTACATCAAGGCATGAAAGGATCCGGTGCAGTAGTGGACAAAGCTCCCATTCATAGCCATTGATGACGCGATATTAGAATCATGGCCTCCCGAGTGGCACACCCAAGATTTGGAGGAGTTGGATAAGACAGTAGCACAGAAAAGGAAGGATGATGCCAAGCAGGGCATCACCCAACTTGCTGAGAAAAGGCGCAACGAAAAAGCGACAGCAAAGGTAAGGGCAGTCCATGAGCCAGCACAGGTAGTCGCGGAGCACACAAAGGCCATCGGAGTAGCAGCAGCAGCGCAGAAAACAGGGCCCAAAAAAATGAAGGCAGAGGACACAGAGCTTGCAGAAGAGGGTGTGGACCCAGGCACAACTTCCACCCAACTCAAAAGGTTGTGCGTCACAGAGAGATCGGGTCCACAAAAAAAGGTCAAGGCCTCCAAATTGGCCATTGACCTGATCACGTTAACGGAAGGTGACCTCTATGACATCAGCAAGACGGTTCGCGATGTCACCAAGGAAGTGCTCCAAGAAGTCATGTCAGAGCAGCAGACTGTGTTGGGGGCCCTAAGGGTGCAGTGGCAGGAACTACAAATGCGGCCCCCACAGGAAGGAACCGTAGCCACCTACGTTGCAGCAGGCACATTAGCAACAGAACAGATGCTACACGCAAGGATGGCCAATACCATAGTGCTATTAGAAGGGGCACTAGCAGCAGAGAATGAGATCGACAGAGCCGCAGTTGGCAGGATCAAGGGACTTGGCCTTAACTTGGCTGCCCTTCCGCGAGACACACTATACCAATTGCAGGATGGAGTAACCATAGAACTCTGCACTAGGGAGGGCTGCGTGATACAGATGCTAAGTGAGAAAAAGATCAACATCAAACAACTCAACTTGCAGCGTGACGAATTGGTGTCACAGAAACAGTAGTTAGTACAGACAGTTGATGAAGTGCGCGGACGCATCCCAGAGTTGTCCATCGCCGCGGACCTGCCGATAGAAGTATGAATCCACTATTTGGTAAGTGGAGTCTGAAATGCGTGCGAGGAAATAACATGAGTGTAGCTGGAGTTGAATATCCATATTTCCGAGTTGCGGCTGAAGGTGTAGCCTTCCACTCCCCCAGAAGTTAGAGAGCAGTGTGTTAGCGCTATCCAAACAGGGTTGGAAGAAATTGGACGGGTAGTGCACTACTATACCAGTATGTTAGACCAAGCCGTTGGCGTCGTCACATCCTTGCAGGAGGACCCCAACATACAGCGCCTGGAAACAGAGGTGCGTGAACTTTAGGAGCAGTACAACAATGTCCGAGGAACTGCGCAGACAATCGTCCTCACTTAATAGCTCACAAAGATGCAACAAGCAAGGGCACTGAAAGAGCAGGTGGATGCCGCAAGACAGAGAGAAGCACTTCTCAAAGCGCGCATCTAGCCATGGATTGATGATGCCTTCACCATTACGGCAGATATCGAGTGCAAGCTCACATAGATGCAGGGGCTCTATGTGCTAAGGGAGGGATCTGATCCTCACAAATAAGAATCAGAAGAGCGCATGCAGCAGGTCTAGCAAACCGCAGCACAGTGCACTGCGGACCTCTGAGCAACACGGACCAGTTTGAGGGACTTCGTGCCAAGATCGCCACGCAAACTGAGTGACTCGGGGATGAGTCACGATGTTTGTGTTGGGGGCCTATTGGGAATCAGATCCCCCCACAACATGTTTTGGGGCTTAAAGCCCAAGTTTTGGTCAAATGTATTGTAAGACTCCGCGAATTATGGGCGCGGAGTGCAAAATGTATATTGAGTCATAAGGTTGTCCAGCCTAAGTGGTGTAATGTAATGTAATGTCGGCCTACCCATGGTCCGCGGACCATGGGATTGTATAAATAGAGCGAGGCTCTAAGTTGTAAAGATAGCAAATTGGAGATAGATGAATACGAATGGTTTGAGCATAGAGTAAGAGTCTAAGTGTATTGGGTCATAGTAGTAGGAAGAGGCTCTGCAGCTAAGTGCACAGAGGCCTAGTAGAGTCCGCAGCTGAGTGTGCGGACCCCTACAGCTGAGTGCGCAGGGCGAAGTTGAGTTTGTAACCCAAGAAGAAGAGTAATAAAGAGAAGTTTGATTCTAAATACTGTGTATCTGGTTTTGTATGATTTTCTATGCATTTATATTGTTTTGTTTATCGCACGCACTTATATGAATGCTAGATATACTGTTAATTATCACTAGACTTACACAGATAAGTTAAGTAATTAGATAATAACAGGTTAATAGTAAGGAACTTGGGTAATAATACAGATCATGCCCCGAGTAGGGTTGTGCGAAGGCAACATCACAGGTTGCGAGGGACTAATAGATGCGTGTAGTGATGTGCGCGCAGGGTCAAACTGCGGACTACCAGAGCTCATCAGACATCCCCAGGGTGTGGAAACCTGGTTCTAGCACCCTCCCATACTACTTCAGGTGAGACCTAAGTCTGCGCTCCGTGGACTGTTGCCGAAAGGGCCAGTAGCACCGGGATTTGTTTGGCTAAATCACCTCTGAACCTGGGTTAGGCCCATACAAGCCAACATTGGGAGTGGCATGTCCTTTATCTTAGTAAAGAAAGCACAAAATTAGGGGGAACACCCTTTTAGATTGATTTCAAAGGGGGAGAGACTCGAGACAGAAGTAGAAACTAATAATAAGTATGGAGATAATATAGATAAGGGGGGAATTTTTGGAAGAATCAAATATCAAAGTATTTCCATCAATAACAAAGGGGGAAATTACTAAAAATGGATTTTATTAATGTCAAAGGTTGTCCAGTTGTATATGGAACTCCTTCTAATTCCATAGGAATAAGGAGATGTGAGATATTTTGTCAAGATGACCCAATCAAAGTCCAAGAAGGCCCCATTTGGATACCCTATCTTTGAAGGATTTTTTAATCCAACTATCTAGTTCAAATGGGATCATAGGATATATGGTTGGAAAACTTATTTTGATATCTTTCCAATGATATATGGCATGCCTTCTAACCCCTCACAATTGAGGATAAATGGTTTTTTGAATATTCATTATACATTGATCCAATCATCCCACCCATTGGACAAGTCAAACCTACCCTAGACCCCAAATACACTATAATACAACATTCCCTCCCACCCCCTTGTACTTTATGGACTATGGAAGTTGTTATTGATGCCTTACCTCAATTTCCATGGTCATATATGAAAATGGGGTTACAAAAAATGCTTTAGTTTAAAATTTTATTAAATTAAAAATTGTCATTGTCATCACTTCCAAATTGGTGAGAGCTTTCCAGCGATATAAAATTTCTACTCGATCCAAGTCATAGTTCAAAATTTATGCTCAAAATAATTTTTTCCTATTAATGATGGCCACGTCATCATCAATGTGCCATGTGGAACATATTGGTTACACTTTTGATCCTAGTGGCAATTTCCACTTGGAATTGTGTGTCCACTGCTATGGCTCAAGGCATATTGGTTATATATTATATATACATTTTATGTAATAAAGGTTTATTTCGCTCGATAAATTCAAATTCCCATGGGGAAACCCCATATAGTTAGCAAGAAAATGTTGTAGCCACGTTCCTTAACCACTCACAGTTATCCAATAGGTTGGGGAGTCCCATATATACCCGCACTCACCTCATAGAATTTTAATGACACCACAGGACGATAGCTTAATGGGGTCCACCCCTAGGCTTAGTAATGTCAGGCAGTCCTATTGGTTGGTTAGAAGAGGTATGGGCTTGATCTAGGTGCCTCTAGAAAGGATCAAAAAACAAAGTCTTTGGATTTCATCAAAACTAGGAGTAGAACGTAGATATCTTTTTCCTAATCCTAATGATGCAAACAACACTCAAATCCGAGTCTGTATGCTCAAGATATTCGCGGTCAAAGTTTTGGTCCACTTGGCCGCACTAGCTAAATTTAGCAGAGCGCTGACTAAATTTGGAGGCCCACTAAAATTGGTGGTCTACCTAATTTGACAAAAGCCGCTGAATTTGATGGCCACTAAAGGAGCGACAATTTGACACCTATTGGCAGCCAAAAATGGTGAAATTGTCATCTACTTAATTTTGTCGGTGACCTTAAAATCCAACTAGCAGTTTTTGAATAGCTTGTTTCATATATATATAGATATAGATATAGATATATATATATATATATATATATATATATATATATATATATATATATATATATATATATATATAAATGGGCAGCCCCAATGGACCCTCCCCCACTCATTATATAATATATATATTTATATAGGTCAACAGGCCCAACGATTACCATATGATAATTTTGGGTTGGTGAGGATCAACCCACCCGACACGGTGGGCCGGCTCGCTAATGGGCGACTTCATCATCACACAAAACACCAACCGAAATAAAATTTAAATGCACTAACCCACATAACAACACACGTCGCATATTAAACCAGGAACAATAGGGATTTGACCCTTGGCAGGCCCTGAACCAACCAGGTGTGGTTACCAATGGCCCAACGAGCCTGTGTTGGTAGCTTCACCAACACACTATTATTTAAACCTAGATTTATTCATTCACCCACCAATAGAGGATAGAAATAGGAGTTGATAGAACAAGTAGTGAAACCAGGAGTAGAGGGGAACAGTGCCCAGGTGGGGCACAAATTTCGAGGAGAATATTCCCTAAAATATTCCAAGGAATATTCTTATGCAGAATCATTGAGGAATCTTGGAGATTTCTTGGAGCCTTGTTAACACCAAAATGATATGCAGCGTATAAGATAAACGTGAAGCATATTATTCACAATGATATACAATTTTATACAAGTGTAGTGACCCTTGGTTTCATATTCCAAGTGGTCTCTTGGACTCCAATGATCTTTCACATTCCACACCATAACCCTTAGTAGATTAGGTGTCCAACATTCCCCCCCTTAATCGGAAGGGGTATATATGAGTCCAAGGAGAGGGTTGTAAGACAATAGTCACAACCAATTGCTAAATGTGCTCTCTAAAAATATGGCATAAGGTGGGAGAACTCGAGGTCTCAACGGGTGATGGTTTAAGGATTACCACCAACACTGGAACACTTAGTGTAGTTGCTGGAAATCTTCCAAATCTGGTAAGATGTTGAAATCTTCTTCTAGAGGAAGTGCTCCCAAATTTTGTAAAGGGAGACCATTTGGGTCTCAACCAAGAATGCTTAGTGCAATTCACGGAACTCTTCCAAATCTGGAAAGAAGCTAAAGTATTTTTCTAGAGGAAGTGATACTTAATGCTTTGAATAGGGAGACCTTCAACTTGGAAAAAGTGAGGTCTTCAACCTGTGGTGGTTTAAGGAAGGCCACCAACCAAAGGAATGTAGGAATTTACAGGGTAAGTTCCTCAGAAAGAATACCAAAAGGACACCGCTCACAACCAGATCTCAAATCAATACACCAGTATTTTTGACGTGGTTAAAACCCTCAGAGTGCAAGGAGGGAAACAGTCCACGGCCTGTCCCAACGTGGGTACAGACAATTTATTAATCAAAGAATGAAAATTTACATAAGCTTCTCTCATGCACGGATTACCCGAACAATGACCCTCCATGCGCTTTAAATAGAACTCATGGACCAATCGGGTGTCAAGCCACGGATCAAGTGTCGGTAATACCGAGGTGAGAGTGAACCGTCGGATCACTACATATCGTGACCGTCGGATTGTAAGTTACAAAATGTACAACGGTAAAGAAACACACTTTACCTAACTCTAACCTAACTCTATACTAGACCAAGTTGAACTTAACTATATCCTATGTGTCGGAATATCCTAACATCCCCCCTTAAGAACAACTTGGGATAGGATTGAAGGATTTACAAATATGACACAATAGGAGAAGGAAGGAGGCACTAGAGCCTATCCCCCCTTAGTGACAACTTCCTGAACTCCAAGCATATATCGAAGTTTAGTGAACTTCGCCTCTGTGAGGGCCTTTGTGAAGATGTCTGCAACCTGATCATCCGTTGGACAATATTGCACTTCAAGAACATGGTCATGAATGAGCTTTCTGATGAAGTGCATGTGTAGTTCAATGTGTTTGCTGCTCTGATACCATGTAGGAATTTACAGGGTAAGTTCCTCAGAAAGAATACCAAAAGGACACCGCTCACAACCAGATCTCAAATCAATACACCAGTATTTTTGACGTGGTTAAAACCCTCAGAGTGCAAGGAGGGAAACAGTCCACGGCCTGTCCCAACGTGGGTACAGACAATTTATTAATCAAAGAATGAAAATTTACATAAGCTTCTCTCATGCACGGATTACCCGAACAATGACCCTCCATGCGCTTTAAATAGAACTCATGGACCAATCGGGTGTCAAGCCACGGATCAAGTGTCGGTAATACCGAGGTGAGAGTGAACCGTCGGATCACTACATATCGTGACCGTCGGATTGTAAGTTACAAAATGTACAACGGTAAAGAAACACACTTTACCTAACTCTAACCTAACTCTATACTAGACCAAGTTGAACTTAACTATATCCTATGTGTCGGAATATCCTAACAAGGAATGCTTATTGGATTCTCTATCTCTCGGTACAACATTGAATTTGGGTATGGTTGTCTCTCGATGTAGGCTCAGGTAGCAGGTTCAGGTTGTGGCTCAGGCTCTCTTGATTTATCTTTGAAACTTGTAGATGACCATCAATTCCCCCCTGTCAAATATAAGGTGAGAAGATGAAGAGATCTCAACTACAAGACTTTTCAATACTTGAGAACATATCCTGTGGTATGAGTGAAATATCTTCTTATTTGTTGAAGTCCATTGCCAAGAAGAGATCCATCCAAGATGAATCTTTTTTCTTTAAGGAGTATTTTTTCAAAAGCATATGTTTGAAGAATGAGTGTGCAAACCACAATGCTTGCATGGGTGGAGATCAAAATAGTGATCTTTCACATGGCCAACTCGGTCACAATGTTGGCATTTCACAATCTGTTGTGAATGTAGAGGAGGAGAAAAAACATGTGAAGAACCATCCTAAAGAAATCCAACACTCTGAAATTTGATGGGATTTAAGTAATCTGGAATATGAAAGGACACATGATTGTCATATCCAAGACCGGTTCTATGCTTGTTGCTGACAAGCACTTCCCAAGGTCTGATGATTGGCTTGGGAAATGTACGCTGAATTTCCATACATGCATGCAAATATGCTCCTAAAATGGTTGCATGATGGGAGTCAACCTCAATTTTGCTAATTTGACCACTTTTTGTTGGGCGTGGGATCCCCCAAGGGAAGTTTTGGGGCTTAGATCCTAGATTTTGGTCCAATTTTGTAATTCCAATGTAAAGACTCTGCATTTTGTGGGTGCAGAGTGCGTAGTTGTTAAAGAGTCATAGGGTTGTCTGCCCTTATTTTGACAATGTAATGTCGGCTATAAAGAATCTTCCCATGGTCCACGGAGCATGGGATTGTACAAATAGAGCGAAGCTCTAAGTAGATAGAGAAATAAGATAGATCGAATAATGAAGATATCATGTATGTGAGATAGCTCTGAAGTGTAAGTCTAAGTTTTGGGTCGTAGTGTAGGTAGAGGCTCTGCAGCTGAGTGCACAGAGGCCTAGTAGTCTGCAGCTGAGTGCGCAGACCCCTGCAGTTGAGTGCGCAGGGCAAGTCGAGTCTGTAATCATCTAGAAGTATTAATAAAGAGAAGTTTCTATCATTTCTGCATCTTTATTTCCTGTTTATGCATCTGTTATATTGGGTATGAATTTCACTTCTAATGCTTATATGATGCGCGAATGTGTATAACTGTATTGGTTAAGTGAACGCAAGTAAGAACATTTTTTTACGTGAAGATAATTAAGATCTGTCAATAAGATAAGTAATATACTTAGCCTAGTTTGGGAAATAGTGCAGTTCACTACCCTAGCAGCACGAAAGGACTTCAGCCCCTGGTTAGAGCTAGCGAAAGCCGATTGTAATAGATTGCAAAGGTACTGAAGGATAGACCAAAGCACGAAGCACCCTGCGCAAAGGCAGGTATATTTGGAATAAACTAACATCACAACCATCTCAAGGGTACAGAAACTTGGTTCCAGCATCCCCCCATACTGCTTCGGGTGAGACTTCAGTCCGTGCTCCGCGAGCTGATGCCGAAAGGGCCAATAGTGTAGGGATTTGTTTGGCTAACTAACGTTGAACCTAGGTTAGTGTTTCTGGGAAAACTAGTGTCTTTTCGATCTGCTAGTCCCACTAAGACGGGTAGCTATCTTAGAAACAAACAATCAAAGCAATTTGCAATTTCCTTTATGTATGATAGATAAGAGAGAAGCAAAGGGGACCAACCTGGATCTTTCGCTTGGCTCCTTGCTTGATTTCTCTCTCCCTTGATAGAGTTTGCAACTCCTCTCCTACTTGTCCCACTTTAGAGAATACCTGTAGAGTCAAAGTAACAAAACACCATCAAAGAATCTCGATCTATAATATCATAAACAATGCAGAATCAGAAATACATTGACTATACAATTGCATTCACAAATAATGATATTCACAAATACACGATTATATGGAGGAAAACTAAAAGAACTTTATTAATAGTAGAAGAGAGGATTACAACCCAACTGTCTGATCTAGTATCATCCTCCCAACATCAAAGTCCTCTTCACCTCATGAAAAGCAAGATTGCCCAACAATACAATGTCTCTTCTCAAAGATAAACCAACAGAACTTCCTTACAAATTACAAAATTCCAGCCTCTAGATCTCTAGATGAGGGATCCATTTATAGATGTCTTGTAAGGGTGTGAGTCAGATCTGGGTTTTTTATTAGTGTCATTCCACTGATAGTTCTTGGTTCCACTTGGAGATTTCATTGATCTCTTACTCATCCTTGGGTGAATTCGGAGAGGCAAGTGTCATGGGAGAAGTTTCTAGAAGATTCCATGAGCTTCCACTTAGCAAACTGTCTCTACCATTTGTCCATTCTCGCTCATCGCACCCTACAGAAGGCCACTTCAGTATGCATCGCACCTGGCTAGTGTAGCAGCCAGTATGCATCGCACCTTGACCATGGAGCAATCTGTATGGTCCAGTTTTGGCCAGTTCTGAGTGGTTTTTGAGGTGGAACTTCTAGGAAATGATGTAATCAGTTGACCATGATCCTTTAGGGTATGAAACAACACTTTTAGGGGCTAAAGAGCCCTTGGTTGATCGACATATGTGACTAGGGTTGAAGTGCCCAAATATGTCTATAACAGTCAGGCCCCCTCAAGCCAACAAATGGTTCCATTGTCGGGACCTGAATCTGCATAAGAGATGTGTTATGTCGTATCATTGGAATCCAACTAAGAAAGAAATCGAAGACTTGTTGGATATAAGAATTCACGAGTTTGCGGTGCAGGAAAATAGAAACCCGCAACTGTCAAAAGAACAGTGGTTAGATAGCTACCTGTATATGGAGATCCACGAATTTTTTTTGCATCGTTCCCTACTTAGCTATACGAGTGGATTGCGAAGCTAGCAGATAGCCAAGGAAGGTGGAAACTTGACGGTCCTATTGTGTGGACCCCAGAGCTAGTGCGAAGGTTGGAAGCATTGAAGGATAAGATCACGTGCACCGTCGATCATTGGATCGATCATATTATAGGAGGATTTGTTACTGAGTTTGCGGTTGACACCTCAGTCAGCTATAGTGAGGCAGAGTGACGCTTTCTCAAAGGACCACGAGGTAAGTACGTAAAGTCTTTAAATACTTGGATTAAAATGTGGTTGTGCGAAAAGCAGGTTATGAAATTACCTTGATGTTCAGGGCTACGCAAAGCGGAAAGGTTTACAGGAATGAAGGAAATAAGGGTCCAAAAAATAGCCCCTTGATTTCACCTCCACGAGGGGATGAGGAAGAGCTCGCGAAGGTCTCTCCATGAAGTGCTATTCATCTGATAAGACAAAGAATTCTACGAATCCCACCTCCACCCACACCACCACCAGCTTCATCGCCATCACCTCCATCTTCACCTGTACCACCTCCACCACCACCGCGATTCAATATGGCAAACACAGTGAAGTTTCCTTTGTTCAAAGGCTTGGGAAATGAGGACCCAGACCAATTCTAGTTCGTAGTGAAGGCTGTATGGAAAGCTCAAGGTGTTACAGATGACCATATAAATAAAGAAACACTGGTTAGTGCCCTACAGGATCGTGCGCTGACTTGGTATATTAAGTACTCCAACGATAACCCAAATGCGAGACTAGTAGACATCGAAGCAGCACTAAATAGGGAATTTAGAAAGCCTGAATTTCAAGTGTAGTCGATTATTGGATTCAAAGAAATCACGATGCTACCAGGTGAGATGCCTTGGGAACTAGATCAGAGGTTGAAATGTATGATTTGCGAAGCAAACATGAATATGACAGATGGACAACATCATGAGTGGTTTGTAGCTTCACTACTACCACACTTAAGGAGTGCGTTATCACAGCAGAAAATAACAACTTAGGCAGAAGCCTTGGAGATTTCCATGAGACTACATGAGACCCCGATGCAAGATCCTAATCTAGGAGTTCAGCAGATCCACGCGCAGCTGAAGAATCTGTGCCTTGAGATGCAAAGCTTGAAGCAGGATAGGACGGTTCGACCAGAAGTGCGCGAGGAAGTATGGTGCCTGAAATGCAAGAGTCAGGGTCATGACAAAGACCACTGATCGATCTTTAAAAATTACCTTACAAGAGGAGGACCGATGCCTTTAAGGCCAGAAGCTCTAGCAGAACCTAGCATAGCGCCTTCTTTGTGGTGCGCTATCTGTCAAGTAGCACGAAAGCATGCCACTGATAACTGCCACTTGTTACAGAAGTATATGCAAACTCCGCAACAGTTGTTCTGAAACTTTTGCAGGTTGGTGGGACATGACGAGCATACCTATAGGAGCAATGAATTGATGATAGATAGAACTCCCGCCTATAGGGTTCAGGCTGAAACACGACCCCTTAATCAGAATGTAGGGATGGCACGGATAGGATTTCAGGGGCGCGGATGAGGTCGAGGCGAAGGAAGGCTTGGTAGAGGTCAGGGACACTTTATTTGCTACAATTTTGAAGGGCCATGACACTATGCCCACTATTGCACTAATCCAACGTGCTCATCGTGCAAGTATTGCATGTTGTTTGATCATGAGATAGAAGATTGTCCTACACTAATAGCTAGGATACATGACAAAGGAGCGATACCACCTCCCCCAACTCAGAACCTGTAGATGATGAGGTTTGAGTCACATGAGGAAGATTCGAATGTAAAAATTGTGCTCCAAAGTGGAATCACGACAAGAGATGACAAGGGAAAGCAACTGGAAGATAGTACCTGGGTTCGCAAAGCCCCGACAAAAGAAGCTGAGTTTGATTTGGAGCGTGCTCGAGAAACCTTCATGGAAGCTAAGAAGAGTTTTGCTGAGGCCTCCACTTCAGGAAGCACAGATAAGCCTGAGCTGGAGATGGACCCATCTATGCTCACAACATTCCTGGAAACCTGTATGAAGCTACTGCGTGACAGTAAGGCTATAAAAGGGTTACAGGAACTCATCAACAAATGCGCTAGGACTGCAATAGGTGAACTGCACATAGTCTGCAAGAACGAATAGCATAAGACAAGGACGGGGCATGAAATGAGACTAACCGCATAGATCGGAGAATACGAGATGGACCAAGTCATTCTGTATTTGGGATCAGATGCGAATTTTTTCCCAAAACAGACATGGGAACGAATGGGGAGACCTGCACTTCAATGGTCTCTGATTCAATTGAGAATGGTGAACCAGCAGGAAATCATACCCATGGGGCGATTGCAGGGAGTAACAATGGATATTGAGGGAGTGACCACACTGGTAGACTTTGAAGTAATAGAGATTTTTTATGACATCAATCCCTACCCCGCGCTCCTAGGAATTGACTGGGCCACTAATATGAACAGGGTAATCAATTTGAAGAAGCAGAAGATTATCTTTGAGAAGAAATCATTGTGCGTAATAATACCCCTAGACCCTACTGAAGGATCACGCTATATGGAGCCGGTCCTCGATTATGAGAGTGATGATGATTTGGATTGCATCTACAAGATAGCTGCGCGAGACCAAGACTAGGTGAATCCCACTACGGATGGAAAAATTACATGGGAGCATGAGAGTTCTTGCACTTCAGATTTTGACGAAGAAGTAGAACGCTGGCAGAATCGGTTACACGAAGTAACTATGTTGAATTGCAATATGATGACTCGGTCGCTGCATTGCGTGTCGAAATAAGTAATAGATCTTCCTACTTATGATGGTATAAATGAGGTAGATACCTTCTTGGATGAATTTGAAAGGGAGGTGTTGGAAAAGCAATGCTTCTAGGCCTTGGACTGGGTGCTGCGCGCTACACCCGCAAGATGGTGGGGTATGCACAAATGAAGCTTTGATGATCGGAGCGAATGTAGGAGAATGATGCGAACATGATTTAGGAAACCTAAGGTACGATTGACAGACAAGTATGCTGGACAGGATGATCTACGTGCGCATCTAGCCAAGTGGACGCATGCCTATGGAGAAAAGCCCAAACTTGAGCAGATGCACATGTACTCAGAGATAAAATACCTGGTCAATAAGCATGTGTTGAGGGGGCGTATTTGCAAATGGATCCAAAGCTTGGTGATGAGCCTCATCATTGGGCAATTATATGGGCCTTAATTCACCTCTTGGCTTAGTCAAACCAACTATTCTCACAATTTATTACATACTTTTGATTATATTTTGTTTATGAGATGAGTTAGAGTTGGATATTTTGCTTTCTGGTCTAATGTGTATTTAATGTGGGATTAAAGGATAAAAGCAAGGAATTTTGGCAAAGACCTTGGTCAAAACTCGAATGGGACAAGGGAGAGGAATTATAGGAGGTAAATCCTCCTCATTTACTACCCCTCCATTCGAATATTCCTCCATCAGCTCGGAGTGCAAACATCTAAATCATGAGGACGAGAAGGCAGCCGAGCAAGTGAAACACAAAGCACCAGTTTATCTCGAGTTTGGTAGCCGTAATTTTAAGGAAGTCATTGGAGACTTCAGATGTATAATTAGAGAGGCCTAGGACCTCAGTATGATTCAGATTTTTTTATTGTAAAAATCTACTCTATTTTCGAGTTGTAAGACTTGCGACGGTTTTTTATGTAATCCATTGTTTTGATAATAAGAATGAGTTTTGTTTTGAGCCAGCACTAAGTTAACTTAGAGGGTTGAAGCTCTTGGGTTAGGGCACAACCCTAGCAGCCAAAGGCTCCTCTTCATTGTACATGTATGTTAGCATAGATTCATAGTTTAATTGTTCATTTGCTTAGTAGTTGCATTTCCATTATAGCAGTGTAGATTAGATTAGTTATATGTTAGTTTGCTTCCATTTGTGCCTTCTTTCAATTAGCAGGTTAGCAAGGAGAAAAAGGATCACCATAAGGTTGTCAGCAGGTGTCTCGGCCTCACTTCCTCCCTCTGGGACCATGACTTGAGGAAGAGACCCTTCAGCAACCCCAAAAACACAGATTTCTAGTTCTTGCATGAGCTTTGGAGTTTGTTGTCTTGATTCAACATTTGGTTCATTTCATTGTCATATTTTTCCATTACTCCATTTCTGCAATAATATCTCACTCATGCTTTCATTCCCTTCAGCACTCTCTTCATGCATAATATAGGCAATTGATTCATGCTTTTCTAGTTTATGAAAATATATCTTGTTGCATAGTTCTTGGAAAACACACATGTTTTAAGCACAACAGGTACTTCAGGAGGAGACCCAGACTTCATCACTAGCAGCCACCTTCCACTTCATCCACCCTAGCCATCTCTTGTTCTACCAGCACCCTCACTAGTTTTTTTGTCATTTTTTCATTGAAATTCCCCTAGATACATTGAGTGAATATAGCCATCTTTGATCTTGGATATTGACTCCTAAGTGTTCCTAGACCTTCTAACACACCATCCTACTCATCACTCACCTTTTCCAAGCTTCCCAACACCTCCAACACCTCATAATTAGCTCTCGCACGTATCTTGTAGGTTTCTTGTAATTCCTATAGGATCATCCTATAGGTTTCTAGTACATCTTGTAGGTTTTCCTGCAACGGCCTGTTTTGAGGCCAAATTGATGGGGAACCTTTAGGAAGTCACAAAAATCCTCCTAGGACCCTTCCACACCATCCAACAACTCCATAAGCCTTTTATCCATCCTCAATCACCTTCCATCCACCTATCACATCCAGAAGAACAATTAATTTGCATACTTGATTTTGCCTTAAAAAACCAAAAAATGTGAAAACAGATTTAGTTTAGCTTTCTTTCTTACACATTAGTATGGTTTGGTGCTCTTTACTTCTGTAGCTTAGATAGCAGCATTATGTTAGTGCTGATTTAGCAATTCTGCTTAGCACAACTGTTTAAATGGTTAATTAGGATATGGTGTGATTTAGCATTACATGTTGTTTCCTTCATTACTGTAGTAGTGTAGCTCTCTTAGAATAGATTTTCTCTTCTTCCATCAAAGAATCAAGCTTCTTCTGGCTCTATAGAAGTCTGGCTTGGAAACCCTAGTGTCTCTCGTCGGATGAACAGTGACAACAGGCAGGACCTTCACTTTTACTTGTGCATATATCACTGTCAACTCCAAGTTTGTACGAACCCTAGGTTGACAAGTAAAGCTGGTAGCCCAGGAGTTGTAGCATCCTTGCTGCAATACTGGCACTCATCACTTTTTGGCACCGTTGCCGGGGAGGTCTCTGAGTAGAATGTGATTACTTCTTTCTTTTCTTCTACTTCTTGTCTTCAATTTTCTACCATTAGTTTATTTCTGCAAAAGTAATCTAGTAGCTTCCTTTCTTTCATTTTTCATTATTTGCTTTCCTTTCCATTCTGCAAGTAGAATTTCAATTCAGCAAGTAGCTTTTTCATTCTATCAGTGATTTTCATTCAATTAGCAATTTCATTTATGCAAAGTACTTTCCAGCTTAAATTTTTTTTACAAAACCAAACCAAAAAAAATTCCTTTCATGCCTCGTAGGAATAGGGACAATTTAGGGAAATTTTTTCCAAATACCCCCACTGCATCCAACAACCAACCTTCTCTCTTCTTTGGTGGCTGTGAACTGGAGGAACCTTTAGGTGAGCAACCTGACATATTTGAAGAACCTACAGGGGAAGAAGAAGAAGATGAACCCATTCCTATTGAGCCAATGGCTGAAAACTGAAATGACAGAGGGAATAGAGAGAGAGTTGAGGGTGCCTTCCCCATCAAGGAAACCAATGAGGATACGAGGATGAAGAATATAAGCCCTTACGCCCTACCTCATTTCCATGGCCTGACCACAGAAGACCCCAAAATTTTCATATTTGAGTTTGTTGTTATATGCTGAACCTATGACTATACGGATGATGAGAAAAAGTTAAAACTATTTCCATCTACCCTCAAGGATGCAGCATTGCGCTGGTTCATGGGCTTACCTAGAGATAACATCACAACCTCGGCTCAGATGCAGTATGCTTTTAACAACAAATATCGGTACTACTATAGGTCAAAGGATACTAAAGAAGAAATTTTCAGGATGACCATAGGCCAGGACGAATCCTTACAAGACTACAAAGAAAGATTCCAGCTCAGTTACAAAAGGGCCAGGTGCACACTTGACCCTGATCCACTAAAGTCGGTCCTACTCAGGGGAGTAAGAGAAGACCTTCTGGATACCTTACACTTGTTAGCAGGAGGAGATATCTACCAATTACCCTATGAGGATATCAAGACTGTCTTTAGAAACCATTCTAGGGCAGCCAGGAAAAAGGGTAGGGGTAGTCAACCTATGGCTAGTACATCATCTTCCAACTCATCCATCAAGGGTGAAATTGGAAATATGCTGGAAGATTTCAAAAGTGAGATGTTGCAAACCCTTGCCTTGCAAATGGACACCATGAACATCAGAAGGAAGCAAGAGGAAGCAGAGAGAGCCTTGACCATCTTTTGTCCTAGATGCACCAGGAGGCATCCTAGGAACGAATGTCCATTGAACTGTATTGAAATTTGCTCGGTCTATGAAGAGAACCACTCCACAGACAAGTGCCCTTTGTTACTCAGACTCAAAGATGTATATCAAGGAGATGAAGGGGTCACTGAGAAGCTTTGCTACATTAACCAAAGGAGGCCTCCTGGGTCTAGACCATACCAGCAGGGCATGCAAGGGTCATCCCATGCATATTACAACCCCAACCAAAACATAGATATACCTTGTTGGGGACCCCCTACCCAGCATTCCTAGTCTACACCCCCTCCTTGGTCCTATGCATCTTAGTATCATTCCCAGCCAGCCATCCAGTCATTTCAACCTTACGCTCCGACACAAACTTAGTGGAATACACCCCTCCAAGGGTGGAGGCCCCAATACAACAATGCTCCAGCTCTATTGCCTCCACCACCTGCCCAACCACAAATCCTACACTCTGCTCCACCCAAGAAACCTTAGCTGCATGCCCAGCCAAATCTG
This sequence comes from Pinus tabuliformis, assembly GCA_031772625.1. Taxonomy (NCBI): domain Eukaryota; kingdom Viridiplantae; phylum Streptophyta; class Pinopsida; order Pinales; family Pinaceae; genus Pinus; species Pinus tabuliformis. The sequence continues at coordinate 1,331,574,585 of CM062807.1, forward strand.
AACCTGAACAATAGGCAGGATTAGCAAGTATACAGTGGAGAGACATCATATCTATCTTATGTTGTGGAAATCCAGGAGATTAACCTAAGATCTAGGAGAGTCCTCCCGAATAGCCAACCTCCCCCTTATTAGAGGGAGGTTGAGGAATAAAGAGAGGAAAACAACCTTAAATTAAATCCACCCTTTCATGAGAGATTAGCCCAACCACTCTAGCCTACCCCAGAAGAAACTGAACTTCTGGGAGAATTGAAAAGTCTATGTGTAAAGATCCCCCTTCTCCAGGCAATAAAAGATGTTCCCATTTACTATAAGTTGATTAAGGAGAAATGCTTCAAGCATCCAGGAAGAAGAAAAAGGGATGCCCCTACCATTAATGTCACTGGGCAATTGTCCAACTTAATGCTTGGGCAGGTAATATCTTTGAAATATTTGGACCTTGGAAACCCTGTAGTAGATGTGCACATCAATGGCACCATTGTCCCACACACTCTGATCGATCTTGGGGCTGCCTTTAATGTGATGACCAAGGACACCATGCCCAAACTCAACCTCCAAGGGTCATTAAGGAAGACCACAATAGTTCTGCAACTTGCAGACCATTCCACAATCACCCTTAAGGGAATTGTGGAGGATGCGATGATCTCCATTGACTCCTAGCAGTACCCTGTAGATTTTCTAGTTCTCCAGCCTAAGGCTAAGCTTACTGGTTACCCTATCACCTTGGGAGGCCATGGTTGGCCACAACCGATGCTTACATTAGCTGTAGAGCTAGGAATATGACCATCAAGAATAGGCATATGTCCAAGCAGTTAGTCCTATACCCTCCTGCTCAACCTTCTCTAAAGCATGATTTACCTTTATGGTTGGAGGAAGAGGAAGAATATGAGGTTTATTCTACCCAAATTTATGCTTTAGAAGCAGCCATAGGAGGAGGATAGCAAGATGAGGATGACTTGATTGAACACCTGCTCCAAAGTACAACTCCTAGTTCGTTACCATTAAAAGAAGAAGTAAGGGAAACCCAGAACAATCATCCAATTGACTTATTCTTAGCTGATTCCAACCCAATCCGTGTCAAAACCATAGAATTCGGCCCAGAGAAAACCTTGAAAATTAATCCATCCCTTTTTGCTTTCGAAGAGGAAAAGCTATGCAACATGTTAAAAGAAAACCTAGAAGCCTTTGCTAGGAGTTACAAGGAAATGAAGGGAGTACACCACTCAGTGTGTACTCACCACATATACATCAAAGAAGGTTGCAAGCCGGTCTGACAACCACAAAGGAGGATGAATCAGCTCTTAAAGATATAGTCAAAGAAGAACTGCAAAAACTGCTAGATGCAGGATTCATTTACCCTATCTCTGACAATGAGTGGGTCTCCCCTTTGGTGTTAGTTCCCAAGAAAAATGGTAAGTGGAGGATTTGTGTTGATTATAGGGAGTTGAACAAAGCCACAAAGAAGGATCATTTTCCCCTACCCTTCATTGACCAAGTACTAGATAGCCTGGCAGGGAAAAAGTTTTTTTCTTTCCTAGATGGATTTAGTGGGTACAACCAAATCCAAATATGCCCAGAAGACCAGGATAAGACCACATTCACCTATCCTTGGGGTACTTTTTCCTATAGGGTCCTTCCTTTTGGCCTATGAAATGCTCTTGCCACTTTCTAGAGAGCAGTCTTGAGTATTTTCGCCGAATTAGTACATGATGCAATGGAAATTTATATGGATGACTTTACACCTTATGGCTGTGATTTTCAAGAAGCCCTGACTAATATAGGCAAAGTACTACACAAATGCATTGAAATGAACCTGTCTCTCAGTCCTGAAAAATGTGAATTCTTAATGGTTGAAGGGACCGTGCTAGGTCATTCAATATCTCAGCAAGGACTGCAGGTGGACCCAAACAAAATAGCGATCATCCAAAGGGTCCCACCTCCACAAAAGCAGAGAGATGTCAGGAGTTTCTTAGGGTTAGATGGATACTACCGAAGGTTCATAAAGGACTTCAACAAGTTGGCCTCTCCTTTATTTGGGTTGTTGGCCAAAGATTCTGAGTTTATATGGTCAAAAATCTGTCAAGAGGCCTTAGACATTCTGAAGGGTAAGTTAACCACTGCACTAATTCTCTGAGGCCCAAACTGGGCCCTCCCCTTTCATATTCATGTTGATGCCTCACACAAAGCCATAGGAGCAGTCTTAGGTCAGGTAGAGGAAAAATTGCCTTATGCCATCTATTTTATCAGTAAGAACTTGTCAAAGGCTGAGCTAAATTATACAATGACCGAAAAGGAACTCCTGGATGTTGTGCATTCATTAAACAAATTCAGGCATTATATTACAGGTTATCAAACATTTGTGCATACTGACCATGCTGCAATCAAATATTTAATGAAAAAGCCAGATTTGAATGCTCGAATTATAAGATGGTTGCTTTTATTACAGCAGTTTGATCTAACCATTATTGATAAGCCTAGTAAGGAAAATGTTGTTGCAAACCTTTTATCTAGGGTGAATTTTCCTGTAGGTGAAGAAGGAATGGTGGATAACTAGTTACCAGACAAGCACTTGTTTATTATTTCAATTCTCTCTCCATGGTTTGCTGATATGGAAAACTATTTGGTATCAGCACAGTTCCCACGAAACTTGCCCTCCAGAGAAAAGAGAAAGATGGTCAAGAAAAGCGCCCCCTTCACCTGGATTGGGGGAAATATTTTCAAACTTGGCCCAGATCAAATCTTGAGAAGGTGTGTAAGGGAAGAGGAAGTTTTTGACATCCTTCTGACTTGTCATGATGGGCCTTGTGGAGGTCACTTTGCAACAAGGAGGACAAAATTCAAAGTCTTACAAGTAGGCTATTATTGGCCCACTCTCCATCAGGATGTGAAAAAGTACACTAGTCAGTGTGATTGGTGCTAGAGGATGGGAAAACCTACTCCAAGAGATGAAATTCCCCTACAACCTCAATTGACTTTTGAGCCATTTGAAAAGTGGGGCGTGGACTTCATTGGGCCTATCAACCCTCCTTCAAAGAAAAAACAATACATTATTGTGTGCACTGATTATTTGACTAAGTGGGCAGAAACTAAGGCCATTAAGGCAAAAACATAAGAGAAGGTGGTTGAGTTCCTAAGGGAGAATGTATTCTACAAATTTGGGTACCCTACAGAGCTAATCACAGACCAAGGCAGTTAGTTTACCTCCAACATGATTGAAGAACTGCTCAGCAATCACAAAATCAAGCATAGGAGCTCCACTCCCTATCATCCACAAGCTAATGGGCAAGTGGAGGTGACCAACAGGGCACTCGAGGGCATCTTAACCAAGGTAGTGAGCAACAACAGGAAGGATTGGGCAGAGAGACTAGTTGAGGCCACTTGGGCCTATAGTACCACATGGAAGACCACCACTGGATTTACACCCTATGAGCTGGTCTATGGGAAAAAGGCCTTGCTGTCCATTGGTTTTGAATATAACACATTGAGGATGGCTGCCCAACTAGATTTGGATCTCAGTCATGCACAAAAAGAGAGATTGTTCCAATTGAATGGCTTGGATGAATTCAGAATGCATGTCCTCCTACATACAGAGATAGTTCAGCTTCAAAGGAAGATCTAGCATGATAAACATATTAAGGAGAAGCAATTTCAAGAGGGTGATTGGGCATTGTTATATGATTCTAGGTATAAAGACTTCAAGGGAAAGCTAAGGAAAATATGGCTCGGACCTTATGTTGTGGAAAGATGCCATGATAATGGTTCAATGCAAATCAGAACTATAGATGAAGAAGGCATTTTGTTGCCTGTTAATGGGCACTGATTGAAAATGTACAAGAGACCTTTATCAAAACAAGAGTTCATTGACAATATCAATAAAACAATGATGATGGTAGAGAAAGTTCCAGCTCCTCCCTCATCAATTCACTGAAAAAGAAAAAAAAATCAGGACTCAGGTGAAAACCTCCATGAGGCGCTTGAGTCTCATATTTGGGTTGAAAACCTCGTGAGGTGGCCCAATGATGAAAAAAATAGAAAAAAGAATAAGAATATCCCTGGGTGAAAACCTCCCTTGAGGTGCCCAGGGCAAACAGCTAGGGTGAAAACCTCTCTGAGACAGCCTAGTTGTTTTTCAAAAACAAAAAAAAAAGAGAGAGAGAAAGATAAAATTGTTATTTGCAGGTGGGTGAGAAAGACAGTCAAGGAACAAAACGAGGATCCAAAGGGAACCCTTCCTCACACATATTCATCTCCCCTACAACTCCCCATGCATCCCTCCATAATTTCTATCATTTTTCCACTCCATTGCTTCGAGTTGTGTAAAGATTGTGTTTTCTACAGGATCCCCTATATTCCTACAGGATCCCATGAAAACCTACAGGATGATCCTGTAGGAATTACAGTGGCCCAGAAAACCTACAGGAAGCAATCCGAGGGAACATGGTAGGTTTGTTGGGTCCCTAAAATTCATCATAGGTGTGATCTAACACCTCACCTCGTCCACCATCATCATCCCTACACTCACCATTCAAAACAAAAAAGATTAGTTTCAACAGTTCCTAACAGTCATAGAAAAAAAACGAAAAACAGAGAGGAGTAAGAGCATTACCTAAGTGTCCTTTTCTCTACACACACTCCTACTCCCTATTTCCATTCATTGCACCATCCTCACAACCCCATCCATTAACATGATAAAACAATTCTGAGGGAGAAGTAGCTACAGTACATCCTGTAGGAAATCCTGTAGCAGCCTATCCCACAAAATTCCAATCAACAACTACAAGTCTTCACTACGATGATCTAGGAGCTCAACAGTGGTAGCAGCATTAGATATTTAGTCACAGATACCTACAAAAGCCGAGAAACCATTAGCAGATAGCAAGAGGAGGAAGAAGAATGGCATGCAACAAATAAACAACGCAACACCTCTGATCTTCAACAACTACAACATGGAATTGAAACCACAGGTAAGTATCCCGCTCACTCACTCATATGCATCATTTAATCAAAAGTTGTAAGGGTTACGAGATAGTTGATTTATAAGTGAAAAGGTGACCAGTTAACTTGGCCACCTGTTAGCACTCAGGTTGTTCCCTCTGACTCCCAAAGGACGACGGCCGAGGTAACCACCAACCAATCTTTTAGCCACAGGTCCTAGCCTACCTGCAGCCAAAGAGGGCTCTGTCTTGATGATTTAACTTTGTTTTGGTGTAATTTTAGGCTAGTTATGATGCATAGGGTTCTGTTTTGAGTTTGGTTGGATGATAATTTCAAATAGATTTGATATGTAGCTCTCATAATAGCTTAAACTATTGGAAATGGAGTCAATGACTGTGTACTGTTGAAAGTGCTTGTTGGGAAAGAGGTAGTACTTCAGGGACAGATAGGTGTCCATGAAACAAATCTTCAAATCTAGGAATTGATGGCATGGACTCAGGGAATGAAAGGAAGTTAAGGGTCTTTCACTATGCTGATAGAGGGAAAGGTGAAAATGTTATCTAGGAGAAATTAAGAATTCCTAAACATCATTCATAATGAGAGAATTAATGCGAATATGAGAAATTAAGAATTCATATTCATGACCAATTCTGCATAAAACATCATTAGAAACAGATATTGAGCAAAGGGTGTATTTAAACAAGTCCTGAGCTATTCTTTTTCTCTGCTGCTGAGATCATGAAACATACATGTGAATTTAGCAAACATAGAAAAGACAAAACATGGTTTAGAAAAACTTATTGTTTCATTAAACAACACAGGAATCTTGTAGCAGAACACAGCTCATCACATTCACATCCAGACAGTGCAGAAATCATAAACTCCATCAGCTCTTTGTATTAGAAAATCTGTAAGTTACAGTGCATCTCTCAGAGCGAAAATCATCAACCAACCCCAAATACGTTCTACGGGGAGGTATATATACAAAAATATGATACAAAATATATAGATGATGAGTCTTCATGTAATAAATTACATCACCAACTCTTTTAAGGAAGTAAATGAAGAATTAAATACTGTAGTTAATATTGGCCTGCTAGTTGTCTATTATGTCAGAGAATTTTTGACTTTCTGGGCTGAATGAGTCGGCTTCCTGCCGTGCATTTATTCTGCGTGTGCTTTTATAGTGCTGTTATGCTGCCTGTTGTTGTCTTGGTCTTCATCTTTGGTGTTGGGCTACTTTACTTTTGATGAGTTGTAATTGACATTCTAATTCTGCTTTATGCTGCTTTGCTGGACCGTGCCATCTGTATATGCTGAGCTATAGTTTACAAAAAAGAATTAATACCCAAAATCACCTGAGAAACATCTCCAACATTCCTCCCCACCAATCTTCTGTAGGTAGCTGATGTCTTTGTATCTTTATCAGTGTTTCATCAGCTTCTGTGTATCTGTAAAAGTTTGGTTGTTCTTCAAAGAGATGATTTATCTCATGTGCAATATAGAATAGATTTTCTAATTTATCAAAGACAACCTGTCCAGTTGGAGGCCCTGTATCTTCTGAAGTGCTTGAGGAAGCTGTGATTTGGTTGGCAGAAAAATTGTTCACTCTGTTGGCATAAAGCTCATGTGTCAGCAGTTTTCCATCACTGGTTACTAGGCTAGGTAGCCCTCTGCTCTGTAATGTTGCGATCTTTATTCTGAAGTCATTCACCTTTGCTTGCATCTCTTGGCATTTTCTCTCCAATGTCTGCACAAAATGCCTAAGGGTTAGCACCCTCTTTATTAGCAAAATAGTTTCAGTCCTGTTCCTGATTCCCAATTCGGCCAATTGTCCTTTGGTACGAGTATTCAAAATTTGGATCATTCTGTTAGCTTGCTCAGGCATATTTCCAAGAGATGTTCTAGCCTTTTGGTTTTCAAACTGAGCCAAGCTTATTAAATCCATTTTCTCATGAATAGTCTCAATGGATTGCCATTGGTCTGTAATGGATTGGCCAATCTTGGCCCACAAGATTTTCTTGATGTCTGCTAGGGTCCTACCAAAAGTGAGCTCTTTCTCCAGCTCCTTTATTCTTCTTTCTAAGGCCTTGACTTCCCTTGTCCTCTCAGCCACTTCTTGTTTTGATTTATCATATTTTACCTCAATCTTAGCCAGCTTTTCCTTGGTTTCTTTCAATTCTGCCATTTGCAGTTCCAAGGCTTCTATTTCTTTCATCATGTTGTCCATTTTCAAGCTGGTGCCTTGCTCTGTAGGTGCTGAGGTAGTTGTTGAAATTGGTGCTGAGCTTGAGGCACCTGCTTCTGATGTTGTACCAGTGGGAGGGACTGTTGTGGTGGCCGTGGGGGGAGCAGCTGTAAGAATCTGAGCTGCTTGAATTGGCTGAGAGGCCAACTCTCCCTGTCTCCCCTGTAATGATGCTTGCAAGGCACTTTCTGTCTCTACCAACCTTTTATGTAAGGTTGTAAGCAAAGCTGCAACGTCCTGCTCTTCTTTTTGTTGGGCCACCTCTGTAGCTTGAGGATGCAATGTGGGTGACAGCTTGATTTGTCTTCTTAGGGCAGCTATGTCTTCATCCTTCTTTTTTATCAAGGCCTGCACACCCTTGGGATCAGTGGCGTCATGTCCCAACTCTATGATGATCTCCTCCAAGGACTTGATCCTATTTTCCTTGGCCTGTGATGAGGCTTTCTCCAACTCTAGTTGGTCAGCAGTATTGTGTAAGGAGTTTTGAAATCTGTGGGCTAGCAATGTCTTATCTGCTAGCGTAGAATATACCATCTCCCCAGTCTGCTTGTGCAATTCAATCTGGTCCATCGGATGGATATCCTTGGCGAACACTTCCAGATTGGTTCTAATGTAATCAACAGCTGATTGGGGTTGTTGAGTTGTGGGTCTTAAGTGACCGAGGGTCAATCTTCCTTCCTGGATGTCGTAGGCTACCATTAGCCTTTGGTGATTGGTAGGGGCCATCCTTATTAGCTAGTTGTACAGCTGTAGTCTCACTGGCTCATTCCTAGCTTTGATATTAGTAAATGCTTTTTTAATATCAGAGGGTTGTCTGCCCTGTTGCCTTGTGGATGTTACTTCCACTCCCTGCTGTCTCTCTTGCTCCTGCTGAAAGGAGCTGGCCAATGTCTCCATGCTTGGGGGAATTTGTTGTTCTGTGGGCCCCTCTGGCATCTCTTCCTCTGAAAAAGGATTTAACCTTTGTCTCTTCTCTCCTTGTTGATCTGTAGATGTCCCTGGAGGGGTCTCTTCCTCCCTATCTCTGTTCTTTGCCCTTTCCTCATTTAGAGGTGTTTGTAGCACAAGAATTTCTGTCACTTTTGCTTGAGTTACAGGGTCTTGCCCTTGACTCTGTCCATCTGTAGAAACCCGTTGATCTGCCATTGTTTCTTGCTGTCCCAAATTGTGCACTTGTTCTTCTAAATGCTGCACCTCTTTTCCTTTATCTGTTGCTGTAGGTGATGCACTTACTTGGGCAGGTTGCTGCTGGGCCATGGCAGAGGAGGTGCCTTCTCCAAGGTGCTGAGGAGCTGTAAAAAAGACCTGTCGAAAAGATTCCAAGTCAACAGATTTTTCCAGATTCTTGATTGCTTTTTCTGTTATTTCTTCTTCAGTGAGCTCTTCCATTAGGGTGCCTTCTACCCATTCTTGTTGATTGGCATATTGTTCAAGTTGGGGAATATTGTAATGTACATATCCTGCAAGCCTACATTTGATTCTTCTAAGGCTTATAAAGTGATTGGGATCATAAGGTGACCAAAGGAAACTTAGTTTGAGCTTAAGCTTCTCTCCCAAAATCTGATCAGCATCCTTCCATTCTTCTTCCCTTTTATTGAAAATAAAGGGACCCAATTGATGTTTGATTTTCAGCTGTGCCTTTTTGCTTTTGCCAAAGAAATGAATCATATCTGCATTGCCAAACTGCCGAAAGTATTCTAAGGCAAGGAGTCTCATGGGGACATATTTTGGCAGTTTGTAGGGGGCTAATTCACAGCCATAAACCCTGATTATTGTGTGGTTTTGGTAGAAATACCAGTCACCAATGCTGTAGCTTTTGGAAAGCTGTAGAATCTTCTGCATCTCATCAGTGAGTCTGGGGGGAGGATCTGTTGATAGTAAGCAGGTAGCTCGATAGACAAAAATATCAATGAACTCACAGTATGTGTATGGGGAGTAGCTGATATGATGGAATACTGATGACCAAAATATGACTGACCTCCTCTCCCCTCTAGCATCCAATTTTTTGAGGACAGCTAGGAAACTCTCAGACTGATAATACAACAGCAAATGATAGATGTATGAGGTGTATTTGAATACCCGTTCCCTTTCTAGGCTCATGAATTGCTCATGAATCTTATCAGCAATGAAGGTAGCATAATCATACTGGACAGCAGGGGGCTGTCCTGGAGTGAAGATAGACATCAAGGCAAAGATAGTGCTGTCCACAATCTCACTTGTTCTGAATCCCAGGATGTAGGAGATCATATCTATAAGCATTTTTCCCTCCTCGGTAAATGCAACATGGAGATAAGGGATTGTAAATCTGGAGTAACAGTCTGGGGGCATAAAAAACTTAGCAATTCAGTCAATCTCTGCAAGGGGCAATTTTGATGCTTGATCTAGCAGATTCTTCATAGAAAGGGGGACCAATGGCTGAGTTGGTTTGAATTGCAACAATTCATTGATAGACTGAGGGGTAATGTAGAAGAGGACTTTACCAGTAGGGCTCAACACTGCCCTCTGAGAAGGATCATAATTGGAACAGCAGTGATGGATGAGGTCAGGAAAAACATTTACTGAGGGCAAGTAGTACATGGGCATGTTAGACTCCCATATTCTTAATGGATCAGTGTTGTTTTTGAATTTATTCCTTATCTCACAAAAGGCTTGAAGATGAGACTTTACTCCTTCCATGTCATCAATTTGATAATCTCTATATGCCAGTGGAAGCCATTCTAGCTGTCTATGGGGTGAATTTAGTGGTGCAATATTGAGGGCAACTGGGCCTCCATGTTTTGACTATGATCACAGTTGAATTAGGCCTATATTTTAACAAGGGACAGAGTTTTGATGAAGGCTTTCTGAGCAAGGAACTCACAGTTCAAGTTTTGTGCAGAGATGTTATTGAGGAGTAAAACTCAAGGGGAACGAAGAGTAAGGAGGGCTCTGCAATAAGTACACTAGAAAGGGGAAAAATAAAGGACTTTAGCAACCTGTTCTTAGTGATTCCGCGGGTGAATTAGAGCTGTAATTCGAGATGGCGATGGCAATTTTATCAGGGGGGCAGAGATGCCGGGTTTTGGCTGTAATTGAAGTTATGTGGGGCAGAGGGGAAAAGGTTGCAGGTGCCAATATGTTTCAATGTGGATTTTTAGGTGTGTTTGGCTAATTCTGCAGAGAAATCATGAAAAACAGGGTTACTGGTGTTTTTCGGGTAAATACCTGTTTGCTTTGAAAAATGTTGTGGTGAATAGCTGCGGGCGGAGGCCGAACAGGTCGGGTTGCAGGTCGAGTAGGTCTTGGCGACTGTCGGGCACGTCAAATGCGCAGTGGACGTGAGTGGCATGCAAAAGTTTGCAACGTTTGTTTGCATAAAAAACAAATGAAAACGACGTTTTTTGCGATTTTTAACATAAATTTGGGCTTTTGCGGCATTTTTGCGCTTTTTTGTTATGACGTCAGCATGACGTCATCGGCGGGTCCCGGCTATGGTAGGGTGACGTGGCAGCTGACTGGTTTGAAGACGTGGAACAAGACACGGTGGCGGGGTAGGGACGGAGGCAGATGCAGTGGCAGTGACACGTAGCAGTGGCGGGTTGACACGGAGGTGACGTAGCGCTGTCGTCAGGGGAGGAGAGACAGAAGGCGGTTTGTGGTTTTATCGAACCGCCTTCTGTAGGAGAGCGGTAAGTGTCAGAGGGGCTCCGATACAATCGTGTGGAGACACGCGTCTTTTGTACGTTGGAGAAGCCGCTAGCCTATCGGAAGCTAACCGTCGGACATCGGGGTGGCTCCGAAATCGGTGAGAGCCGTCGGATGGGGAAGGCCCGGTCCGACGGCGGACAGAACTATGAGCTGCGAGTACGATAATGTACGGGGTCCGCTGAATATTATATCATTTGTTTATATGGCGGGGTTTCAAACCTTTGGGTTTGTGGGTTATGCGGATTTTATATGGTTTGTGCGCCGGGGGTAGAGTTTAATTGTTTAATCAAATATTTAAACAAAGCCCGAAAATGTGAGCGCGCAGTGTAAAACATTAAGGTTTATGGGTAAGAGAGGGGAAGGGAATGGTTATTAATTTAACCAAATGCTAAATCAATTCCAGGTTTGAACGCGGAAAGGCTAATGCCAAGCCCCAAATGAACTTAGCATTTCCCCAAACTTATGTTATAGGGCTATAGTGCCAAGGGGTGGGAATATGTATTATTTTTAGGTTTTTATATATTTTTTTGCATAATAGGGGATAAGGAAATGATCTAGGGAGCTAGATAATAGAGTTAGGAGTTAACATGACTTTGTGAAGTGAAAGTGTAGGGGTATGAAGCTAAGTTTATGAAATGAAACTTAGGCATAGTACTAAATGGAATATGGAGAAATGATCTTTACACAAGAAATGTGGCTTCTTTTCATTGAAAAAGTCAAAGCTTGACTTAGTATTTTACAAAAATGAAGTGATAGCAAGACTGGTTGGGAAGATCCCAAGGTCCTTCAGGGAATATTAGTAAGAAACTTTGAGGGAGGGGGGTGGTGAAATGGAGTTAGACATGCTTCCATAATTCTGCCATCAAACAACTGCTTTGGCACGTTTGTCATTGATGAGATGAGCTCTTCTTTGATAAGACAAAAATGATCAAAACCTTGCTTCTGCAACCTCAAACTACCTACCCAGCCTAATACACCTAACTTTTTTTCTTCCTTTTGCATGGGTGGACTTAGACTGGCAGACCCTGATTATTCTCTTTTCTTTTGACTGCCCTCCTACCAAAATCAACCCTTATCTCTTCCAAGGGCCCAGATTAAGAAGTTGGGCTCCTTAATTTCTATACCTAGCTACTGATCTGCCAAGCTTGAACTGTTTGGATATATATTCATTCTCTAGTCTAGAACAAGCAATTTAAAACATGGCATGGTCCAGATTGAATTGTTGGGCCATCCATCAAGCTAGCAGTGGCACTTGGACTAGCCACTTTCCTGGTCTTTCTTTGGGGTTCATTTTTATCATTTTTTCTGACCAATTTACTCTTTTTTCCCTTTGATCATTCTTTTAGGGCATACCCTCTTCACATTTTTTAACTTTCCACTAATGCCTTTTTACAAAATATGGAACCTTTGCATCATGAAAAGATGAACATATTTGGCACTTCCACTGTCAATCATGAAAAATGAAACCTATTGGTATAGGAACCAAACAGTGGCTCCACTTGGGGATGGCTTTTCCAGATGAAAAGCCAAGAAGAGCAGGTCAGATTGCCTTGTTTTTCAATTCTTGCTACAGTCTGAACCTTCCTTCTGTTAGACCATTGATCTGAATTCTTGTAACTTGTGTGAAGTACCCTTTGAGCTGCTCTGCTTGTGAAATTACAGCTCTGTATTTGCTGGTTTCTCTGAGTATTCATCATCATCTTCATACTTCCCAAGTCTTTCTTTTTATTTCCAATGATAGACTTAAAACATATATCAAAAATGGTTCCGTACCCTGATTTTCCTCAAAATTTGCTTCACTTGTTTCCTTATCTAACCGCTGTAAATAAAATGATGGAATTACAAATATTTATATACAATACAAAGTGGTGTTACGCTGATTGGGTGGAATCAAAATAATGTTTGAGCATTCGCCCATTGACTGTGCCTTCTTCAGTATTTGAGGCATCCAAACTCTTCAGAAAATATGTGTTATTACCTTGTACAGCATGAATGACATAAGGTCCTTTCCAAAGGAATTCAAATTTGCCATGTTTCCCTTTGTCTTCTCTCCTAGAATCCCATCTCAACACTTTGTTTCCTATGAAGAAGTCTTCAGCCTTTGTTCTCTTGTCAAAGATTTTCCTGAGTTTATCCTATAGAATCTGGGTTCTCTGATATACTTCTTCTCTTGTTTGCTGCAAATGTATGGTCTGGTTGATCCTTCTTTGAATATCATTGGGCTCTGCTTGTATTTCTTGCAGCAACTTGATTACAGGGATTCCCAAAGATGAAGGGAATCTTGCCTCCATTCCATAAACTAGTTCATATGGACTTCTGCCAATGGATCTTTTGGTGGTCAATCTGTCTACCCATAGTGCATTCACCAACTTCTTATGCCAATTCTTTTTGTTCTCCTCCAAGACATTTTTGATGATGTTGATAAGGCTTTTGTTGGAAGACTCAGCTAGGACATTGCCTTGAGGGTAATAGGCTATGGAATGGCCTAAGGTCATATGATATTTATGGCAAAAGTTGATCATTTTTTTGGATTTGAAAGCAGCAGCATTGTCTGTAATAATTTTATCTGGACAGCCAAACCTGGACAAGATGTTGGTTTCTAAAAATTGGATGATAATGGAGTCATTGGCTTGCCTACAAGGGATGGCTTCTATCCATTTGGTAAAGTTGTCTGTAGCAGTCAGAATCCACCTATGTTGGCCAGAGGATGAAGGGTGGAACTCACCAATGAAGTCTAAACCCCACTGCTGAAATGGTCTTTCAGTTGAGACAGGTTTGAGTGGTAGAGGTAACAGCTTTCTCTTGCCTTCAAAGATTTGGAACTTGTGGCAACACATTACAAATTTTTTCACATCAGCAAACAAGGAGGGCCAGTAAAATCCAGCCCTTAGGATTTTATCAGCTGTAGACTTCCAATACAAGTGTCCTCCACAGTCACCTACATGAAATTCTTTAAGGACATTGTCAGTTTCATCCAATGTTAGACAATTAAGTAAAATTCCTTCATGATTTTTCCAAAACAGAGCATTGTCTATGATACAAAACTTTGATGCTTTGATTTTCAAGAATCTTTTCGTAGTTCTAGACAACCCTGGAGGAGCTTGCAGGTTTAGCAATACAAAACATATATCAGTATACCAAGGAGATTGTAAAAAGGCTTGATTGATCTGTGGAGTCGCCATCTCCTCTTCGTTGTCCAGTTCATTGATATCAAGGGCTTGGAAATTGGTTTCAGTCATTAGTTTGGCTAGCCCTTGTCCTTTTATCAGTTTTGTAGGCTTGATTTCAATGTCATATTCTAAGATATTGGCAATTTGCCCCTTTTGCCTTCAATTCTTTCTTGTGTTAAAATGTCCTTAACCACAGCACTTGGGACATAGGCAATCACATGAGAGTATAAAATGTAAATTCTGAAATCTTTAATGGCCTTTACAAGGGCATAAGCTTGCTTTTCCATGATCTGATATTTGAGAGGGGCATCTCTAAGAGCTTTGCTGAAGAAGGCAATGGGTTTCTCACAACCTTGTTCATCTTTTTGTAATAGGACAACAACAATTGTATGCTCAGAGGAAAGGAAAAAATGATAAAATCTCTATCAAACCTCGGACTTGTGAGGATTGGTGTATTTGTCAAAGCTCTTTTGATGTCATCAAAGGCTTGTTTGGCTTCCATGGTCCACTTGACTTTAGAGTCTTTCTTCAACATATTGTTCAATAGTCTTATGAGCTCGGCCAAATTAGGAATGAATCTTCTCAAGAAGTTGATCTTCCCTAAAAAGCCTTGTAGTTCTTTGATGTTTCTTGGATGAAGCACTTCTAGCATAGCTTGAATTCTGTCCGGGTCGATCCTAATGCCATCTTTTGAAATGATGTGACCTAGGAGCTTGCCCTCTTGTAGGCCAAACAGTGATTTCTTTGGGTTTAAAGATATGTCATACTTTCTACAAATTAGGAACACATGTCTTAAATGTTCTAAGTGTTCTTGGTCCGATTTTGAAAAGGCAGTGAGATCATCAAGGTAGACTACTAGGAAATCATGGATTTCTTTGGCAAAGGCTATTTCCATTACTCTCTGAAAAGTGGCCCCTGCATTTTTAAGCCCAAAAGGCATTTTGACATATTTAAAGGTTCCCCAAGGTGTTGTAAAGGCATTTTTGTCTTGATCATCCGGGTGTACTAAGATCTAATTGAATCCTGAGAATCCATCTAACAATGAGATCCTAGAGGCTCCTATTACCCTTTGTAGGATATGATCCATTTTTGGTAAGGGAAAATGGTATTTGAGAGAGACTTTGTTCAAATTCCTTAAGTCAACACATAGCCTAATCTCTCCCGTTTTCTTCCTAGTAGGCACTAGATTTGAAATCCACTCTGAGAACCTGATTGGAGCAATGATTCCTGCTTCATACATTTGTTTAACTTCTTTTTCAATCAGAGGGAGGAGGACTGGATTCACTCTTCTAAGCTTCTGTTTAAAAGGTTTTTTATTTTCTTTCAAAGGTATAGTGTGTTGAATGATTGAAGTATCATAGGACTTGAGGTCCTCATAACTCCAGGCAAAGATATCTTGGAACTCTTTGAACAATTCAATGTATTTCAACATATGATCAGCTGGTAATGCCTTGGATAGTTTTACCATTTTGGGATTTTCTGTGGTTCCAATATTGCAGTCCTCAATTTCAGCATTTAGTGGTTGC
Organism: Pinus tabuliformis; assembly: GCA_031772625.1. NCBI lineage: Eukaryota > Viridiplantae > Streptophyta > Pinopsida > Pinales > Pinaceae > Pinus > Pinus tabuliformis. The sequence goes on from CM062807.1 coordinate 1,331,590,148, forward strand.
ATTTTTGGCTTCCTAGAAATATCATTTGAATCGAATAAATCCTCCAAAGGAGTCAAGCCTGTGGGCAGAAAATTGTCTTTTAAATCACTTACTTCAGCTTCTGCTTCAGATATTTCATCAAAATCTATTTGCTTCAGTTCCTGTACATTGTTGTCATCAAAAGTAGTTGGATGCAGAATCAGATTTGCTGTTTCAACTGATATGTTTTGTTCAATTTTGTGCCTTTGTTGTTGGTCGTCTATAGTGCTTGTATCAATGTTCATGTTGGAGAATTCCTCTTTCAAAGTGAGGAAGTTATTTATCTGTGCGTCACTTTCAAAGATCTGCCAATTTTTAACATTATCAGGGACAACAGGTCTATGTTTGATTTCAGCAGTGAAACGGTGGTTGGGTTCTAAAGGTAGCTTGCAAGTGCTGGCAAAGGTTGAAGCTATGTGCATGTAAATTGAGCTTTCTGGAAATTTTAGTTAACTGAGATTCTGAGAAGGTGTCAAATATTTGAATGGCTGCCCCTTTATAAGCCCTCAACCTAAAATCATTTGTGACAAAATTTCCCTTCATCTGCTGTATGATCAGATCTGAATCCCCTAGAATTGAGACTTTGGTTGAAGCTAGATTCTTGATGAGTTTGAGACCTAATAAGAGGGCTTCATACTTGGACATATTGTTTGTGCATCTGAAGTTTAATCTGTATGCATGACCTTAAGCCTGGTCATTTTTCATGTTGTGTACCTAGACCCCTGCCCCCGCTCCTAATCTGTTGACTGAGCCATCAAACTCTAAATACCATAAGGTTTCATGGTCAAGGTTTGCATTGAGAGTTTTAGAAAGTTGCATCATGGGCAGATTGGGTTCTTGTAAGTCATTTGATGTGTCATTTTTCTTTATTGCATTAGTCATATTGACAATTTTTTGATATGGGTCAGTAGATTGTTCATTCATACTCTCTGGTTGTGCTGTTATCAGGAGTTTGGCATCAGTTTTGGTACACATGTCAGCATTATTCAAAATGAATGAATCCATGTCGGAGTGTATTGAATAGATGGGGAAATTTTGGGGCTTTTCTTGACTACTCACCACATATTTCATCAGTGTTTCACGGTACAATCTCTTTGGCTGTCCGAAGACTGAAATAGTGGCATAGGACATGTCCAATTGCAAGGATCCTTGGAGTTTGGCCCCCCATGATCTGGATAAAAGCATGCCATATTTGGGTGGAATGTCAGCTACCACCACATCCATCAGAATTGTTTTGGTTGGGTATTGGACCAGGGAAACACACAAATCTTTAATTAGGCCTAGACACCTGACTTGGCTGGAATCAAATGAGAACAAATCTTTGTATGGTCTTGTGATATCTAGGTCTAGTTTTTCCATCACAGATTTAGGCATTAGGTTGTGTGAAGCTCCTGAATCAAACATTGCATTGTGTAACACCTTGTCATGAATGTTTAAACTGACATAAAAGGGTGGAACTCCTCCATTTGCTGTCTTTCCATTAACTTCAGGACCAAAAAGTAATTCAGGTTGATCATCTAGAACATTTACAACATCCCTATTGTCTGATATTTGGAGTGACCTATTGATTTGCTGTCTATATACTTCATGTTTGGCGAGCTCAGAGAGAGGAATAGCTATCTTCAGCTTACCTATTTCTGTTTCCAAGTTGAAGGGTTTTTCTATCTGAGTCTTTGTATTATGTGCAACAAACTTTTCTTTTTCAGCTGAACTTTCAGTGACCTTCTCTTGGTTACCAGTACTGTTATAAATCGGATCTGCTTTGAAGTTATTTTCAGGAATGTTGTTTGAACTTGCTTTTGAGGGAAGGGATGAAGATGGCTGATTTTTAGAGGGCTGTACATCTGATATATCCTCCACAGTGACTTCTCTTGGGTGTGGGTCTGTTTTATCAGAGGATTATGGGAGAACAGCCTTGTCTTTTGTCCTTTTTGGCTGTTTATTATCCTTTGGTTTGATAGGTTCAGGCACATCTATGGTTCTACTCCTTAGTTTATACTGTTTATGTACCTCATAAACTGTTGCATCATAGCCTTCCCTAAAATCAAATGACTCTCCTGATTTGGTTTGAAATTGGTTGCAATTATGGGCCTCTTGATCTTCTTTTTTTAGAAAGACCTGATGTTCACTATCCAGACCCATTAAGTTGATGTGAGGTTCCTCGGTTGGTTCACTAGATGTTGAGGCTTTAGCGTAGTTTTCTTGAAAAGGAGGTCTAATGTTTTGGTCGGGACCAGGCCTTCCAACATTTGAATTTTGATTCTTCCTAAAGTTTGGGTTTCTAGCAGTACTTGGTTGACCTTCCCATGATGACTTTCTCTCAATGGTTTCCACCCTATCCCCAAGTCTGTCCATACCTTTGATGATTGCATCCAATTTTTGTTCAAATGCTGAGGGTTCTTCTTTAAAAGTAGTTCTTCTCTGAGCTCTTGCTCGATTTCTTTTAGCAATTAGGTTTGCCTCTACACTAACAGCTATGTTTTGCATGTCTGCTAAGGTTGGAGGGGCTCTTTCTCTCAGTTGATATGCCATGTCAGAATCAAATCCATCAGGGAATTTGATTAAGGCTAAGTCAGGTGGAGGTCTAAGGTTTTGAGGGATGGCATTGTAAACATTGTTGAATCTTGCACAATAATCTAGGACAGTTTCTTGTGGGCCTCTTTTTATGGTGTCATACTCAGATAAAATGTGCAGTGGATCTTTTTTCTTTTCCCATCTGTTGAGAAATGTTTGGTAAAGAGCATCCGGATTGACTATGGAATTTGCAGCAAGTGCTCTAAACCAAGTTCTTACTTCCCCTGTTAAACTTTGGACAAAAATCTTCATTCTTACATCATCATCGTCTATCTCATAATTTTCAAAGTAGTCTTGCATTTTCTTGGTATGTTGTAAGGCAGTATATGTACCAGTACCATCAAAATAAGTGATCTTACTTTGGTAATCCTGAGGCATAGCCCCTGGATTTGCAGGTAACTATAAAGGGGCATATCTATTTGCCATATTTATAGGAACAAATGGAACAACAGGAAGAAATAGGACAGCTAGAATAGCAGTAACAGTGGTAGAAATATGGGTAGTAGATGGTGGTGTAGAGAAGGTGCTCTTAGAGGTGGATGAGGAAGAAGGAGAAGGAGGAGTTATGTGAGGACGAACTGAAGGTTTAGTAGGGATCAGAATATAACTTTGCTGAACTGTTTCAGGGCTAGAATCAGCAAGATCTTCTTGTTCCTCTTGTTTCCTAAGAATCTTTGGGATTAAATTAGGATTGTCAAAAACAGCTGGAGGATCTGGGTCAGGATTCGACCTGGTATAACGAGTTTTCTTCTTTGGAGCCAGCTTCCGAATTTGTTTTTGGTATTTTCTGAGAAATTTTTGATTTTAGGAAGGAACTGATCAAATATTTTGGAACAGATGTCTAAAGCTTAAAACTAGAATGAAGATTGACTGAAGCAGCTTTTATTTAGTCCTGTACATGCAAAGCAAGAACAGTTTCAAAGGCTTCCTGGCTGACATTCAAGCTTCATCTGTAGTTTTAAGGAATAGACAGCAATTGAAAAATTCGTTCTTTCCCAGTTGAGTCGCCAATGATGTTAGCACTCAGGTTGTTCCCTTTGACTCCCAAGGGAATACGGCCGAGGTAACCACTAACCAATCTTTTAGCCACAGGTCCTAGCCTACCTGCAACTAGAGAGGGCTCTCTCTTGATGATTTAACTTTGTTTTGGTGTAATTTTAGGCTAGTTATGATGCACAGGGTTTTGTTTTGAGTTTGGTTGGATGATAATTTCAAATAGATTTGATATGCAGCTCTCAGAATAGCTTAAACTATTGGGCAATGGAGTCAATGACTATGTATGGTTGAAATTGCTTGTTGGGAAAGAGGTAGTACTATAGGGCCAGATAGGTGTCCATGAAACAAATCTTCAAATCTAGGAATTGATGGCATGGACTCAGGGAATGAAAGGCAGTTCAGGGTCTTTCACTATGCTGATAGAGGGAAAGGTGAAAATGTTATCTAGGAGAAATTAAGAATTCCTAAACATCATTCATAATGAGAGAATTAATCCGAATATGAGCAATTAAGAATTCATATTCATGACCAATTCTGCAGAAAACATCATTAGAAATAGAGATTGAGCAAAGGGTGTAATTAAACAAGTCCTGAGCTATTCTTTTTCTCTGCTGCTGAGATCATGAAACATACATGTGAATTTAGCAAACATAGAAAAGACAAAACATGTTTTAGAAAAACTTATTGTTTCATTAAACAACACAGGAATCCTGTAGCAGAACGCAGCTCATCACATTCACATCCAGACAGTGGAGAAATCATAAACTCCATCAGCTCTTTCTATTAGAAAATCTGTAAGTTACAGTGCAGCTCTCAGAGCGAAAATCATCAACCAACCCCAAATACGTTCTATGGGGAGGTATATATACAAAAATATGATACAAAATATCTAGATGATGAGTCTTCATGTAATAAATTACATCACCAACTCTTCTAAGGAAGTAAATGAAGAATTAAATACTGTAGTTAATATTGGCCTGCTAGATGTCTATTATGTCAGAGAATTTTTGACTTTCTGGGCTCAATGAGTATGTTGCCTGCCGCGCATTTATTCTGCGTGTGCTTTTCTAGTGCTGTTATGCTGCCTGTTGTTGTCTTGGTCTTCATCTTTGGTGCTGGGCTACTTTACTTTTGATGAGCTGTAATTGACATTCCAATTCTGCTTTATGTTGCTTTGCTGGACCGTGCCATCTGTATATGCTGAGCTGTAGTTTACAAAAAAGAATTAATACCCAAAATCACCTGAGCAACGTCTCCAACATTCCTCTCCACCAATCTTCTGTAGGTAGTTGATGTCTTTGTATCTTTATCAGTGTTTCATCAGCTTCTGTGTATCTGTAAAAGTTTGGTTGTTCTTCAAAGAGATGATTTATCTCATGTGCAATATAGAATAGATTTTCTAATTTATCAAAGACAGCCTGTCCAGTTGGAGGCCCTGTATCTTCTGAAGTGCTTGAGGAAGTTGTGATTTGGTTGGCAGCAAAATTGTTCACTCTGTTGGCATAAATCTCATGTGTCAGTAGTTTTCCAGCACTGGTTACTAGGCTAGGTAGCCCTCTGCTCTGTAATGCTGCGATCTTTATTCTGAAGTCATTCACCTCTGCTTGCATCTCTTGGCATTTTCTCTCCATGTCTGCACAAAATTCCTAAGGGTTAGCACCCTATTTATTAGCAAAATAGTTACAGTCCTGTTCCTGATTCCCAATTTGGCCAATTGCCTTTGGTACAAGTATTCAAAATTTGGATCATTCTGTTAGCTTGCTTGGGCATATTTCCTAGAGATGTTCTAGCCTTTTGGTTTTCAAACTGAGCCAAGCTTATTAAATCCATTTGCTCATGAATAGTCTCAATGGATTGCCATTGGTCTGTAATGGATTGGCCAATCTCGGCCCATAAGATTTTCTCGATGTCTGCTAGGGTCCTACCAAAAGTGAGCTCTTTCTCCAGCTCCTTTATTCTTATTTCTAAGGCCTTGACTTCCCTTGTCCTCTCAGCCACTTCTTGTTTTGATTTATCATATTTTACCTCAATCTTAGCCAACGTTTCCTTGGTTTCTTTCAATTCTGCCATTTGCAGTTCCAAGGCTTCTATTTCTTTCATCATGTTGTCCATTTTCAAGCTGGTGCCTTGCTCTGTAGGTGCTGAGGTAGTTGCTGAAATTGGTGCTGAGCTTGAGGCACCTGCTTCTGATGTTGTACCAGTGGGAGGGACTGTTGTGGTGGCCGTGGGGGGAGCAGCTGTAAGAATCTGAGCTCCTTGAACTGGCTGAGAGGCCAACTCTCCCTGTCTCCCCTGTAATGATGCCTCCAAGGCACTTTCTGTCTCTACCAACCTTTTATGTAAGGTTGTAAGCAAAGCTACAACGTCCTGCTCTTCTTTTTGTTGGGCCACCTCTGTAGCTTGAGGATGCAATGTGGGTGACAGCTTGATTTGTCTTCTTAGGGCAGCTATGTCTTCATCCTTCTTTTTTATCAAGGCCTGCACACCCTTGGGATCAGTGGGGTCATGTCCCAACTCTATGATGATCTCCTCCAAGGACTTGATCCTATTGTCCTTGGCCTGTGATGAGGCTTTCTCCAACTCTAGTTGGGCAGCAGTATTGTGTAAGGAGTTTTGCAATCTGTGGGCTAACAATGTCTTATCTGCTAGAGTAGAATATACCATCTCCCCAGTCTGCTTGTGCAATTCAATCTGGTCCATCGGATGGATATCCTTGGCGAACACTTCCAGATTGGTTCTAATGTAATCAACAGCTGATTAGGGTTGTTGAGTTGTGGGTCTGAAGTGACCGAGGGTCAATCTTCCTTCCTGGATGTTGTAGGTTGCCATTAGCCTTTGCTGATTGTTAGGGGCCATCCTTATTAGCTGGTTTTATAGCTGTAGTCTCACTGGCTCATTCTTGGATTTGATATCAGTAAATGCTTTTTAATATCAGAGGGTTGTCTGCCCTGTTGCCTTGTGGATGTTACTTCCACTCCCTGCTGTATCTCTTGCTCCTACTGAAAGGAGTTGGCCAATGTCTTCATGCCTAGGGGAATTTGCTGTTATGTGGGCCCCTCTGGCATCTCTTCCTCCGAAAAAGGATTTAACCTTTGTCTCTTCTCTCCTTGCTGATCTGTAGATGTCCCTGGAGGGGTCTCTTCCTACCTATCTCTCTTCTTTTCCCTTTCCTCATTTAGAGGTGTTTGTAGCACAGGAATTTCTGTCACTTTTGCTTGAGTTACAGGGTCTTGCCCTTGACTCTGTCCATCTATAGAAACCGGCTGATCGGCCATTATTTCTTGCAGTCCCAAATTGTGCACTTGTTCTTCTGAATGCTACACCTCTTTTCCTTTATCTGTTGCTGTAGGTGATGCACTTACTTGGGCAGGTTGCTGCTGGGCCGTGGCAGAGGAGGTGCCTTCTCCAAGGTGCCGAGGAGCTGTAAAAAAGACCTGTCCAAAAGATTCCAAGTCAACAGATTTTTCCAGATTCTTGATTGCTTTTTCTGCTATTTCTTCTTCAGTGAGCTCTTCCATTAGGGTGCCTTCTACCCATTCTTGTTGATTGGCATATTGTTCAAGTTGGGGAATATTATAATGTACATATCTTGCAAGCCTATATTTGATTCTTCTAAGGCTTATAAAGTGATTGGGATCATAAGGTGAGCAAAGGAAACTTAGTTTGAGCTTAAGCTTCTCTCCCAAAATTTGATCAGCATCCTTCCATGCTTCTTCCCTTTTATTGAAAATAAAGGGACCCAATTGATGTTTGATTTTCCGATGTGCCTTTTTGCTTTTGCCAAAGAAATGAATCATATCTGCATTGCCAAATTGCCGAAAGTATTCTAAGGCAAAGAGTCTCATGGGGACATATCTTGGCAGTTTGTAGGGGGCTAATTCACAGCCATAGACCCTGATTATTGTGTGGTTTTGGTAGAAATACCAGTCACCAATGTTGTAGCTTTTGGAAAGTTGTAGAATCTTCTGCATCTCATCAGTGAGTCTGGGGGGAGGATCTGTTGATAGTAAGAAGGTAGCTGGATAGACAAAAAGATCAATGAAATCACAGTATGTGTATGGGGAGTAGCTGATATGATGGAATACTGATGACCAAAATATGACTGACCTCCTCTCCCCTCTAGCATCCAATTTTTTGAGGACAACTGAGAAACTCTCAGACTGATAATACAGCAGCAAATGATAGATGTATGAGGTGTATTTGAATACCCTTTCCCTTTCTAGGCTCATGAATTGCTCATGAATCTTATCAGCAATGAAGGTAGCATAATCATACTGGACAGCATGGGGCTGTCCTGGAGTGAAGATAGACATCAAGGCAAAGATAGTGTTGTCCACAATCTCACTTGTTCTGAATCCCAGGATGTAGGAGATCATATCTATAATCATTTTTCCCTCCTCGGTAAATGCAACATGGAGATAAGGGATTGTAAATCTGGAGTAACAGTCTGGGGGCATAAACAACTTAGAAATTCAGTCAATCTCTGCAGGGGGCAATTTTGATGCTTGATCTAGCAGATTCTTCATAGTTGGTTTGAATTGCAACATGATTCTCATTGATAGACTGAGGGTAATGTAGAAGAGGACTTTACCAGTAGGGCTCATCACTGCCCTCTGAGAAGGATCATAATTGGAACAACAGTGATGGATGAGGTCAGGAAAAACATTTACTGAGGGCAAGTAGTACATGGGCATGTTGGACTCCCATATTCTTAATGGATCAGTGTTGTTTCTGAATTTATTCCTTATCTCACAAAAGGCTTGAAGATGAGACTTTACTCCTTCCATGTCATCAATTTGATAATCTCTATCTTCCAGTGCAAGCCATTCTAGCTGTCTATGGGGTGCATTTAGTGGTGCAATATTGAGGGCAACTGGGGCCTCCATGTTTTGACTGTGATCACAGTTGAATTAGGCTTGTATTTTGACAAGGGACAGAGTTTTGATGAAGGATTTCTGAGCAAGGAACTCACAGTTCAAGTTTTGTGCAGAGATGTTATTGAGGAGTAAAACTCAAGGGGAATGAAGAGTAAGGAGGGCTCTGCAATAAGTACACTGGAAAGGGGAAAAATAAATGACTTTAGCAACCTGTTCTTAGTGATTCCGTGGGTGAATTAGAGCTGTAATTCGAGCTAGCAATGGAAATTTTATCAGGGGGACAGAGATACTGGGTTTTGGCCGTAAATGAAGTTATGTGGGGCAGAAAGGAAAAGGTTGCAAGTGCCAATATGTTTCAATGTGGATTTTTAGGTGTGTTTGGCTAATTTTGCAGAGAAATCATGAAAAACAGGGTTACTGGTGTTTTTCGGGTAAATACCTGTTTGGTTTGAAAAATGCTGTGGTGAATAGCTGCGAGCGGAGGCCGAACAGGTCGGGTTGCAGGTCGAGTAGGCCTTGGTGACTCTCGGGCACATCGAATGTGCAGTGGACGTGATTGGAATGCAAAATTTTTCAACGTTTGTTTGCATAAAAAACAAATGAAAACGACATTTTTTGCGATTTTTAACATAAATTTGGGCTTTTGCGGCATTTTGGCGCTTTTTTGTTATGACGTCAGCATGATGTCATCGGCGGGTCCCGGGTATGGCAGGGTGACATGGCAGCTGACTGGTTTGACGACGTGGCACAGGACACGGTGGCGGGGTAGGGACAGAGGCAGATGCGGTGGCAATGACACGTAGCAGTGGCGGGTTGACGCGGAGGTGACGTAGCGTTGTCGTCAGGGGAGGAGAGACAGAAGGCGGTTTGTGGTTTTATCGGATTTCCTTCTGTAGGAGAGTGGTAAGTGTCAGAGGGGCTCCGATACAATCGCGTGGAGACACGCGTCTTTTGTACGGTGGAGAAACCGCTAGCCTATTGGAAGCTAACCATCGGACATCGGGGCGGCTCTGAAATCGGTGAGAGCCGTCGGATGGGGAAGGCCTGATCCGACGGTGGACAGAACTGTGAGCTGCGGGTACGATAATGTACGGGGCCCGCTGAGTATTATATCATTTTTTTATATGGTGGGGTTTCAAACCTTTGGGTTTGTGGGTTACGCGGGTTTTATATGGTTTGTGCACCGGGGGTAGAGTTTAATTGTTTAATCAAATATTTAAACAAAACCCGAAAATGTGAGCGCGCAGGGTAAAACATTAAGGTTTATGGGTAAGAGAGGGGAAGGGAATGATTATTAATTTAACCAAATGCTAAATCAATTCCAGGTTTGAACATGGAAAGGCTAATGCCAAGCCCCGAATGAACTTAGCATTTCCCCAAACTTATGTTATAGGGCTATAGTGCCAAGGGGTGGGAATATGTATTATTTTTGGGTTTTTATATAATTTTTTGCATAATAGGGGATAAGGAAATGATCTAGGGAGCTAGATAATAGAGTTAGGAGTTAACATGACTTTGTGAAGTGAAAGTGTAGGGGTATGAAGCTAAGTTTATGAAATGAAACTTAGGCATAGTACTGAATGGAATATGGAGAAATGATCTTTACACAAGAAATGTGGCTTATTTTCATTGAACAAAGTCAAAGCTTGACTTAGTATTTTACAAAAATGAAGTGATAGCAAGACTAGTTGGGCAGATCCCAAGGTCCTTCAGGGAATATTAGTAAGAAAATTTGAGGGGGGAGGGGGGGGGGTGAAAGGGAGTTAGACATGCTTCCATAATTCTGCCATCAAACAACTGCTTTGGCACTTTTGTCATTGATGAGATGAGCTCTCCTTTGATAAGACAAAACTGATCAAAACCTTGCTTCTGCAACCTCAAACTACCTACCCAGCCTAATACACCTAACATTTTTTCTTCCTTTTGCATGGGTGCACTTAGACTTGCAGACCCTGATTATTCTCTTTTCTTTTGACTGCCCTCCTACCAAAATCAACCCTTATCTCTTCCAAGGGCCCAGATTAAGCAGTTGGGCTCCTTAATTTCTCTACCTAGCTACTGATCTGCCAAGCTTGAACTGTTTGGACAGATATTCATTCTCTAGTCTAGAACAAGCAATTTAAAACATGGCATGGTCCAGATTGAATTGTTGGGCCATCCATCAAACTAGCAGTGGCATTTGGACTAGCCACTTTCCTGGTCTTTCTTTGGGGTTCATTTTTATCATTTTTTCTAACCAATTTACTCTTTTTGCCCTTTGATAATTCTTTTAGGGCATACCCTCTTCACATTTTTTAACTTTCCACTAATGCCTTTTTACAAAATATGGAACCTTTGCATCATGAAAAGATGAACATATTTGGCACTTCCACTGTCAATCATGAAAAATGAAACCTATTGGTATAGGAACCTAACACCACCTTCGTTCAGTCAGCACATGAAAACCGGGTGTCGTCTCACATTTGGCTGCAATCAACTCAAAGACAGAGGAGGAATAGGACAAGAAGTGGTTAGCTGCGGATCTATGAGGTGGGAGTTGATTATGAGGAGTGGGAAATGATGTGGTGGTAGTGGGGACCAACGGTCCAAAAATGGCAATGTACCTCTACTTCCAGCACACCACCTCACCCCGAAACACCATAAAGGAAAATAAAACATTGTTTGCATGCATTCATGCATTCCACCTCCTCGAAACTCCCTAACTCAAGTCACTCTCATAACTCTAGCCACCCACCGAAAGCAAGGATCCATCATTTTGCACAAGAATTCACACAGGAGCATGCACAGGAATTCCTACAGGATACACAGAGGTAGTCTACAGGATAGGCAGATAAGAGTTCAAGATTGGATATCATGAGAATTGTCCACTTCCACCATTCTAAAGAGGTAGGCTCTAAAATTCCATCCCTATTTACAAGAAAATGAACCATAAATACTCTAAAATCTAGTGACTTTAGCAACTATGAGGGGTGAATTACATACACAATCAACTCTGTTTTCCTCCTGAATTTTTTTTTGTGTGTGTCAACCCTCTCATTCTCTCCTCAAGCCTCACAAGCAAGATGACAAGAGGGTTTAATAGGAGAGAGCCCACAAACACTGTGAGGATACAACAACACCCTTGGGTGCTTGAAATCTTTACAAGACATAGTTGGATGGGGTTTTTCGAAAAATTCATAGGGTATGATGATGAGGTGGCTGAAGAATTTGCTCACTACCTCACTCCACACAGCAAAATCCATGCCACTATTTTAGTTAGGGGCCTCACTATAGATCTCACCCCAGAGCTCATCAGTAGGGTCACCACACTTTCCCTAGGAATTCCATGGAGAAAAGAAGACAAAGGAGACAGTCAGGTGGAAAAAAGGAAATTCTTTTTAGAAGGTGAAGAACCCATAGAGGATAAAAATGGAGTAAGAAGGGACAGTCTGCCATACCCATGGAGTGAGGTAGGCTACCAACTCATCAAATATATCTCATGTGAGGGTAGATATAGTGTTGTTTATGGCTACCATTTCAAGATCCTTGAAGAATTAAGATTTGGGGTAGAAACACCAGTTCACCAAAGACTTAGCATACCTTATTTTTTGATGCAATCACTCATAGACTTTAGCAACAAAGTGAAGGAAGGGAATTCCCAACAATTGGCTCACCATGGGTTGATTAGGATCCTCATTGAGGATGCCCTCCAAAACCTCAGAATCCCTATAACATGGCCAGTTTTCAGAGACTTTCCAGCAGAGGATGACATCAAAACCCTCACTTATGATGTTAGTCCTTCTGTCAGTGAGGAGGAGGAAAAACAGGAAGAGGAAGATACAGAGCTAGATAAGGATGAGATGGATGAAGAAGAAGCTGACACAGAGGAACATGATGAAGTAGAAGAAGAAGAAGGAGAAGAGAAGGAGGATGATGGTGAAACAGAGGAGGAAACTAAGGAAGAAACTGATGGAGATGAGGAAGAACCACAAGAGGAAGAAGAAAGGAAAAAACAGAGAGGAGAAAGGCATTGAAACATAGGGGATAGAACACAAGGAGGAATCACCTAGAATGTCCCCAGAGGCCACTGAGAGAGAGGCAGTATCTACCCTCACTGCTCTCAATACCCCAGTCAAGCAAAAAGGAAAAAGAAGAAGGCAAACACCCCTATAATTCATAACAAGAAAGAGCACAAGAATCAAACAAGGGAAGCCACAAATATCAACAAAAATTCCTATTAAGATTGAATATTCCTCTACTTAAAGAGACAAAATGCCTTCCCCTAAGTCACCAATCACATATTTAAGGAGGCCTAATACTAAATCAACTTCCTCAAAGGGTAAGGCAATCCTATAGGATCCACAGCAAAACCTACAGGAAGCAAAAACAATCGGATGGGATACTTTGCCGAAACTACAAGAAGCACAAAAATTAGAAAGCAAGGTAGGGGAGTAGCAAGAAACAAAAGAAGAAGCACCAGAGACAAAGGAACCAAGCCCCCAATCTAACCTGGACTCCTATTACCGGTTTATTGAAGGAGGCAGGGTAATACCTCAAAAATTTTCCATTCCATTGTTTTTCGAACCTGAGAAGGAGAGAGCCAGAACCCACCGATGGATGCAAATCACCAAGTCAAAAGGGGTGGAAGACATTGGGCACATGGAAGAGAAGCTCAAGGAAATGGGCAAATATCTAAGTGGCTTAAGGGATAGAGAAGCAATAATGAGAGATCAACTTGAGAGGGAAAATGCATGGCTGAGGGGACAATTGCAGGAAAGGGAGAACCAACTAGCATGTCTGGCCAGCTTCTCCTTGGAGGCCATCCAGTGTAGGATGCCAGCTAAATACTATGCTCTTTACCTCAAAGAAAAATGGTTGCAGTTTCATATTAAAACAATAACACAAAGGGGAACCATGCCATTTCAGGACTACAGACATTTTATTGATCTTTGTGATCAAAGTACGCTAGAGGATAGGGCCAACATGGCTATGTCTTATTTGCACAACATGGTCCTCACAGACATGAATTTTTGGGATCTTAATGCCAAGCTAGGAGATATACAATTAATAGCTTTGGAATCATGGATGAACCATGAGGAGTCAAGGGTTGTAGAGATGAAAATAATATTGGCCAGAGAGCAAAATGAACCTCTTTTCATTAGATTTGAACAATCAAATCCCATGGCCCTAATCAGTACCCATAATTTGATTGCAAATGATTCTCAGCTGGCACTTAGATATATTGCTGCCCAAGAGCAATCAATTTCACATTTTGAGGATATGTTTAGGCTACTAGGAGATGAGAATATACATGCCTGCGTAAGGAGATGGAACACACTACCACACAGCTTGAAGATCAGAGAATATCACTCCCCTCAAAGGTTGAGAGAGGCACTCAACAGGACACCTATGTATAAGAAATCAATGCAAAGGTTGAAGGTTAATTGGATAGGCCTAAAACTCAGTCCACCATGACTCCTAGGAATGCTAGAAGGGAGAAAAGAAGAAGAAGAAAAGAGGCAGTGGGAAGAGGTAGAAAATAAAGCAAGGTTCTATGAACAAGAAGAAGAGACCACAGTAGAGGCATGGGATGTTAGAGAGGCTACTAGAGCCATGAAGGACATGGACATTGACTAAGTTGCTCAGAGGATGAGAAACACTTTCAGTAGGGGGGTGATGATGAGTCTCATCACTGGGTAATTATATGGGCCTTAATTCACCTCCTAGCTTAGTAAAACCAATTATTCTCACAACTTATTGCATACTATTGATTATATTTTGTTTATGAGATGAGTTAGATTTGGGTATTTTTCTTTGTGGTCTAATGTGCATTTAATGCATGATCAAAGGATAAAATCAAGGAATTTTGGCAAAGAACTTGGTCAAAAATTGAATGGGAAAAGGGAGAGGAATTATAGGAGGTAAATCCTCCTCATTTACTACCCCTCCATTTGAATATTCCTCCATCAGCTCGGAGTGCAAACAACCAAATCATGAGGACTAGAAGGAAGCCGAGCAAGTGAAAGACAAAGCACCCGTTTATCTCAAGTTTGGGAGCCGAGCCTCCCTAATTTTAAGAAAGTCGTTGGAGACTTCATATGTATAAGTAGAGAGGCCTAGGACCTCAGTAGGATTCAGATTTTTGATTGTAAAACTCTACTCTATTTTCGAGCTGCAAGACTTGTGGAAGTTTTTGATGTAATCCACTGTTTTGATAATAATAATGAGTTTTGTTTTGAGCCAACACTGAGTTGACTCAGAGGGCTAAAGCTCTTAGGTTAAGGCCCAACCCTAACAGCCAAGGCTCCTCTTTATTGTACATGTATGTTAGCATAGATTCATAGTTTAATTGTTTATTTGCTTAGTAGCTGCATTTACATTACAGCAGTGTAGATTAGATTGGTTATATGTTAGTTTTCTTCCATTTGTGCATTCTTTCAATTAGCAGGTTAGCAAGGAGAAAAAGGATCACCATAAGGTTGTCAGTAGGTGTCTCGGCCTCACTTCCTCCCTCTGGGACCATGACTTGAGGAAGAGACCCTTCAATAGCCCCAAAAACACAGGTTTCTAGTTCTTGCATGAGCTTTCGAGTTTGTTGTCTTGATTCAGCATTTGGTTCATTTAATTGTCATCTTTTTCCATTACTCCATTTCTGCAATAAGATCTCACTCATGCTTTCATTCCCTTTAGTAGTCTCTTCATGCATAATATAGGCAATTGATTCATGCTTTTCTAGTTTATGAAAATATATCTTGTTGCATATTTCTTGGAAAACACACATGTTTTAAGCACAACAAGTACTTTAGGAGGAGACCTAGACTTCATCACCAGCAACCACCTTCCACTTCATCCACCCTAACCATTTGTTGTTCCACCATCACCCTCACTAGTTTTTTTGTCATTTTTTCATTGAAATTCCCCTAGATACATTGACTAAATCTAGCCATCTATTATCTTGGATGTTGACTCTTGAGTGTTCCTAGACCTTCTAACACCCCATCCCACTCATCACACACCTTTTCCAAGCTTCTCAATGCCTCCATCACCTCACAATTAGCTTTTGGTCATATCTTGTAGGTTTCTTGTAATTCCTACAGGATCATCCTGTAGGTTTCTAGTACATCATGTAAGTTTTCCTGAAACGGTATGTTTTGAGGCTGAATTGATGGGGAACCTTTAGGAAGTCATAAAAATCCTGATAGGACCCTTCCACACCATCCAACCACTCCATAAGCCTTTTATCCATCCTTAATCACCTTCCATCCACCTGTCACATCCACAAGAACAGCTAATTTGCATACTTGATTTTGCCTTAAAAAAGCAAAAAAAAAGAAAAAAGATTTAGTTTAGTTTTCTTACTTACACATTAGTATGGTTTGATGCTCTTCACTTTTGTAGCTTAGATAGCAGCATTAGGTTAGTGATGATTTAGCAATTCTACTTAGCATAGCTGTTTAAATGGTTAATTAGGATCATATGGTGTGATTTAGCATTACATGTTGTTTTCTTCATTACTGCAGTAGTGTAGCTCTCTTAGAATAGATTTTCTCTTCTTCCATCAAAGAATCAAGTTTCTTGTGGCTCTATAGAAGTCTGGCTTGGAACCCCTGGGGTCTCTAGCCAGATTAATAGTGACAACATGTAGAACCTTCACTTTTACTTGTGCATATATCACTTTCACCTCCAAGTTTGTGCGAACCCCAGGTTGATAAGTAAAGCTGGTAGCCTAGGAGTTGTGCAATCCTTGTTGCAATACTAGCACTCATTAGTTGGGAGGACATTATGCAGGAAGATCAACCATGCACAAGATTCTACGTGTAGGGTTGTGGTGGCGAACCCTTCATCGGGATTCAAAAGCATATTGTAGGGCATGTGATGTATGTCAAAGAACAGGCAAGCCATTGCGAAGGGATGAAATGCATTTGAATCCACAAATGACATTGCAACCTTTCAAAAAGTGGGATATAGATTCTGTAGGACCCATCAAACCTCAAGGAAAGACAGGTGCGAGGTATATTATCATTGCGATGGACTATTTGACTCGTTGGGCAGAAGTGCAGCCAGTAAAGGATTGCACGGGCCCGACTACCACGAAGTTTCTATTTGAACATGTAGTGACGCGATTTGGATGTCCTAAGATCTTGATGAGTGATTGTGGTACACACTTCCTGAACGAGATGATCAATGCACTAACGGAAGAATTTCAAGTGTATCATCAAAATAACACACCTTATCACCCACATGCTAACGAGACAGTGGAGGCATTCAACAAAGTTCTTGAAAATGCGTTGACCAAGGTATGCAATTCTCATAGAAGTGATTGGGACCTACTCATACCTGCAGTGTTATGGGCTTATCGAATGACATGCAAGAAACTGAAGGGACAGACACCTTTTACGTTTGTCTATGGTGTGGAAGCCATAATTCCTATGGAATACATCATGCCTAGTCTGCACATAGCAGCGCTCACAGGTATGATGGATCACGAAGCCCTGGAAGAGAGGCTCGCGCAGTTGGATGAGCTAGAAGAAGAATAATTTTTGGCTGGATTTCACCAGCAGGTCCAAAAGCAACGTGAAAAGGCATGGCATGATCGACATATTAAGTTGCGCACCTTTAAGGTGAATGATTTGGTGTTGTTTTATGATAGTAAGTTTGATAAATTCCCAGGGAAGTTCAGGATCTATTGGTTAGGGCCATATACTATTAAGGATATTACTGATAGAGGCGCGGTACAACTGGTCAAGTAAAATGGAGAACCGTTCCTAGGAAAGGTGAATGGCAGTCGCTTGAAGCCATACACCGGCGATCCAACGATGTGACTATATGAAAGTGGCATAGTCTTAGTGCTCCAGGCATCTGAAAGGAGGTGCAGGACTATAAACTACACTACCCGGGAGTTGCGCGATGTCAGGACTGCACACAGTAGTGAAGTGTCACAGGGTCCGCGACAACGTGAGGATAGCTAGAATTTGAGGATAGACGAGAGATTGGAATGTGGAGAAGAAGATAAAATGGATATTGCCATTTGGATGGTGGAAGTTATGGCGATGGTTGAAAGTACAGTGACAGACCGCATGAAGTTGTTCGAACAGTCATTCGAGGTCCTAACCACCCTATAGGAGGACCCGAGCATAGAGCACCTAGAGATAGAGGCGCATGAGCTGCAACAAAAATACGATGAGGTAAAACAGACCGCGCAGACGGTTTCCCTTACACATAGTCTTGAAGGATGCAGCATGCAAAGGCGCTTAAGGAACAAGTGGATGCCACTCAGCATAAGGAAGCAGTCTTAAAAGCACGCCTACAACCATGGATCGACGAGGCTTATACAATTATAGCCTCCATTGAAGCAAAGCTTGCACAACTGCAAGCAACTCAAGAGAGGATTCAGGGCAGCAGTTCAACAGCAACAGTCACCGAACAGCGTGTGGAAGAATTCCAGCAGGCAGCCACTCAATGTGTTGTCGAAGTTGCAAGGATCCAAATAGAGCTGGGAGGTCTTTGCGCTAAGATCTCCGCACCTACAAAGTGACTTGGGGGTGAGTCACGATGTTTGTGTTGGGGGCCTGTTGGGCGCGGGATCCCCCAAGCGTAGTTTTGGGGCTTAGAGCCCCGATTTTGGTCCAATTTTGTAAATCCAATGTAAAGACTCTGCATTTTGTGGGCGCGAAGTGCGTAGTTGTGTTGAAGCCCCGAAAATCGGGTCTACAACAAGGGGAATACCCGCCCAGTCCGGACCTTGGTTGGCAGCTCCTTATCCGTTTGGTATAGCGGGTCCGACTGGGGATATGGGATCAGTTTCCCAATCTATGAGTGTGTGTGTGTAGAATTTGATGTTCCTGATCTAACAGTTCCTAATTGAGATATTCTAATTCTAACTTTAATCTAATGATATACTATTGTAGTCTAATAAGCAGCAACATCTAAGTCTATACTAACCCGGGATGTAATTCTTCTATTATGCGATCTAAAAATATTTCAAATAACAACTGGTAATAAAGATCATTCAGCTATTATGAGAAACGAAATCAATAAGGATGAACCACTTCGCATAAAAAGTTAGACGAAACAGTTGTGAAAAACATACCGCATAATGAGTTATTCATACATTAAGCATAAATAAATAGCTATCACCGTACAAAAGTGCCAAATGATAACTCAGGGATTCATGCAATAATACATAAACAACTAAAAATTGTATATCACTTTAACACATAAGCAGAAATGGTTAAGAGATAAAAGTACCATTTATAACTAGTCCTACTCATGAGCTTCAAGCGACAATGGTTTATCTGTCTTTGCTCTAACATCCACTGAGAGTACAGAAGTGCAACATCAGTAGCAGATATCAAATGCAAACATCAACAAATCCTATTCCATTCATTCACCAAAACCTCCTTTAAGGGTGCAAAAGTGCATGTTCTAAGGACAAGTTTTTGATAAATTTCTGGACCCTTCTCTAAATGCATGAGAAGGGTTTAAATAATACTAACTAAATAACTTAATTACAAAGATTCAAGATACGGTTTAAATGACCGCCCTTTTTCTAAGAAAAAATAAAGCAAAACTATTTCTAAAAATTAAATTTAATATCTAACTATTTCTGCATTTGCTTCTTAACGTTGCAAGCATCCAGTATTTGCTTGAGTAGAGTCGGCTGACTGTCTTCCGCTTTTGGTTGAGCTAAGCAAATAGAATTGGCAAGAGCTGGCACCATCTTGTCAGCAAAATCGATGATATACTCG
The DNA here is from genome assembly GCA_031772625.1 of Pinus tabuliformis. Classification (NCBI taxonomy): domain Eukaryota; kingdom Viridiplantae; phylum Streptophyta; class Pinopsida; order Pinales; family Pinaceae; genus Pinus; species Pinus tabuliformis. The sequence goes on from CM062807.1 coordinate 1,331,609,340, forward strand.
AGAGTCATCCACTGATTATGTGGCTTTACCACGTATGCCCGGTAATAATCTCAGTTCAACTTGGTTAACCCTTTGGATTGCTTCTGCCTTTTCTTTAGCTTTCTGTTTCCATTTTGTTTTTTTATCATTGCTTTCTTGCAATTTTCAGGCTTACAGGTGACTGAGCAGTTAGAGTCTTTCCTTCTCGAGCAATTTTCTCAGTGATGCGCAATTAGCGCCTAGGAAACTGCCTCCGTCTTTGATCCGGGCTTCTCTGATGCGTTTTTCGCCTTTTGCGCCTCTTCCTCTTTATCGGGTATAAAGCTCAAAATTTATTAAAATAATGACCTCGTGAGCTCTTGACCCTGAGCATTAAACTGTCTGTTGATATCAGCATCGCTCAGTACCCATTTAACCATGGCTATATATGAAAAATCTGTAATGGATGGCTCAGTAGCATTTTGTGAATCTGTGGCTCTGTTGCATGTGGTATCTATTTATGAGGGCGCCTTTTCTCTGTCTTTGAACATTGGAGCTTTACCCTTTTTCCCCATAGCTTCCTGCGCATTGCTTTGTGTAACTCTTATTCTTCATTCCTGCAGTTCACAAGTGAGGAGAGAGTAATGATAATAAATAATGACAGGAAAGCTTTAAATGCCACGGATATGCAAAAACATGCCATCTGATGTGAACTGGCTCTTCGAAAAACACAAAACCATACTTTATTAACAACTGGCGTGTAATTCGTTAATTATCATTAAAGCGCGTATCTAGTTCTTGGTTCATGGAAAAACTTTTTCTTGAATATTGAGCCAGGAAAATCTGCGATGGAATGTTTCTGCGATTTGCATCGCAGTATCGCATTACTGCAATTTCATCGTGCTATTCTATCACAAGGTTTCTTGACCGCAGTATCGCAAAGATCGCAGATCATAATATCGCAAGATCGCGGATCACTTAATCGTTTAATTGTTATGTGCATTTTATGCGATTTTGCGACATGCGATATGCGATATCGCATATCGGTGATTTTAAGGTTTTCTAACGTGAGTGTTTATTAATGCATGCGATGCGATGGAGTTCGTGTCGCAATCTCGCATTTTATCATTTTGACTCATAAGAAAATGCCCTATCGTTCTTGGCGCGATGCGATATTTTTTAAGGAGTGACATATAAGCACTAATTGATTTTTTTTTAATTTTTTGACTAAGGGTCCCCACTTACATAGTGTTATTGCTAATACTAAATAAGGAGGGGGGTTGTTGGTGGCCACAACAATTGGTGATTCACTTGGAAGAACCAGTTATCTCTGTTTTTTCTATTGAATTTTCTAAACTTCCAAAACAGAAAATTTTTCAGAAAGTTAAACTTTATTATGGAAAGATAAAGTACATTATTTTCTAACCTGTCAATGAAATTTTGTTTCAAATATTTTCAACTTTGATTATTTGCTTCCTCAAGCTAGCCCTTGTATTTACATCAGTCATTACTTGGTCTTGTAAAGATAAAACAAAGTCTTCTCTGTAAACCAGTTTTAAATATGCTCAATTGTCATAGGTAGAGCCTCTGCTGCCAACAGGCGTTTATAGCCTCGACAGGGTTACCTGTTACCCAGCAATGATCCTGTATCCTACTTAAAGCAACCTACAACTCTCAAAGAAGAATCCACATCCACACTTATTGCTTTGATTTTCCTTTTACTCTTAAAGAACAATGTCTTAGTTTGGTAGCCAATTTATGACACAGTCATTCACTTGATTTATAACTTTTCTGAACAAGCTGGCTCGTGATGAGACCCCTTGTCTTTTGATTGCAACAATCTTGAGTCATTTCCCTGTTTTGGTGTACAGTATTTGGCAAAGTCAGCAAGTTATAATATTTGTGATTATGATAAGCCGGCTTGTGATGAGACCTCTTATTCTTCAAGATGAAGTGTATCCTTGGATTGTTCCTCTGAAAGTTGTGATCTCCTTAGTAGGGAGGAAGTCATTGTTTCCTTAAGATAGCTTGGGACGACAATAGTAGAGTTTTTGGAAACAACTATTCTACAGAGAATCTTCATTTTGTTATTTATACCCTTCATTGTACTGAAATAAAACAATTTCTTCACTAAAGGTTGTTTTCATCAAACTTTATGGAGTTGAAACTAGTATCATATCTAGGCTAGAGTCTTTAAATGTATCTATCAATAATAAAGATCAATTTTCCAAAAGATTTGCTATTTATACAAGCGAAAAATCAAAATCTGAAAGAGAATTGGTGTCTTGTGCATAAATGCCTAATGTAACCACTCACAACTGGTTTTATTATGAAAAGAGAAACAACTACTCTACAAAAATAAAAGAATAATCTTCTATGGAAAATATTTCTTGAGAATTTGTGCGTTAATAGGCAAAGAGTCTCTCTTACCTGCTAAATCCTGTAACACAAACGTTGATGGACCTACGACTTCTACAATTTGAAAAGGACCAAGCCACATTCTTTGAAATTTTGTATGTTTGCCTTTCTCTTCATGAGCCTTGTCCCATTTTAAAACTAAGTCTCCCATCTGAAAATCTTTTTTGGTCATTATGTTTGAATAAAAAGAGGATTTTACTAGTGCTTGATGATGAGCATGCGTTTTCTTATCCTATCCTCGTTGTTCTTCTAATTTGATTATTTCCATTTTTCTTAGCTGTAAGGAGAAAGTGGGTACTTCATCAATGTATTGAACTAGAGACAAAGAGGGAATTGCCAAATGAGTCGGAAGAACCACTTCTTTCCCATAAACTAAATTAAAGGGAGAAGTGCGATAGAAGCTTTTTGCGTTATTCGGTCTGCCCATAAAGCATATATCAAAGCCTTATGCCAATTTTTATGATTTTGGTCAAATTTTCTTTTGGTAATCCTGATTAGGTTTTTATTTGTTGACTCAGCTAACCCATTGCCTTGTGGGTAATAATTGGCCAAATATTTAAGTTTGAATCCTCTTTTAACTGAAAATTCAGTCATTGCATTTCCAGAAAAGTATGATGCATTATCAAACATTAAAGCGGAAGGCAATCCAAACCTGGTGATTATAAATTGATCTATGAACTGAATGATATTTTCAACATTAGCCGTCTTGAGTGGAACTGCTTCTACCCATTTAATAAAATAATATGTATCTGTAAGGATATATCTATGCTGCTTAGAAGAGTGAGGAACGATCTCACCTATTATGTCCAATCCCCACTAATTGAAAGGTTGCTCAAGGTTAACCGGTTGTAGTGGCAAGGATGGCTTCTTTTGTCTCCCAGCAGTAGTTTGGAAGACTTGACATTTCCTTACATAACTGTGCGAGTCTTTAAATAACGTGGGCCAGTAATACCCTGCGCGCAAGATTTTATGTGTGGTAGCATCTCCAGCATAGTGTCCGCCTGCTGGCCCATCGTGGAGTTCCTGCAAAACTTTTTCAGCTTCAGATTTCTGAAGACATCTAAGAAGAACAGAATCATAATTTACTCTAAAAAGAATATCATTTATGAGCTGATATTGTTTGGCTTTCAACCTTAGAGCTCTTTTCTTAGTATGATCGAGGTGTGAAGGAGCATACCCGTTCTTAAGATAATAAATTATATTAGCGTATAATGACTCTGCATCGTTTAGGCTTACCTCGCACATTTGTACCTCTGCAGATGGAATTTCAGAAATTTGCGATGCTCCAGCTAGCATTTTGCAAAAGCCTTGGCCTCTTACAATGTTTGCTGGTTTAATCTCAATGTCATATTCCTGTAAGGCAGTAACCCAATTGGCCCTTTTCTCACCCACATCCTTCTGTACTAGGAGATTCCTTACCGCTGGAAACGGTACTATAATTTTAGTATGGGTTTTGAGTAAGAAAGGCCTAAAGTATTTGACCGCTTTGAAAACAGCATAAGCCTATTTCTCCATGTCTGAATAATTTAATTCAGCACCCTATAAATTTGAACTAAAAAACGCAATTGGTGCTTCCGCTTTTTCTTGATTTGCTTGAGTGAGTATCGCAACATATGACCTATCTGAGGCAAATGTATATAAAATAAAAGGCTCTGAAAAATTCGGAGTTGCTAAAGATGGAGCATTAATAATAGCTTGTTTGATCAGGTTGAATGCTTCGTGTTCATCCTGGCCCCATTTAAAATTTGAGTTCTTTTTAATCATGGCTTGCAAAGGAGATATGATTCGTGAAAAAACTGGAACAAATCTCTTTACAAAGTTGATCTGACCAAGGAAAAATTGCATGTCTTTTTTTTTGTGAGGCAAGGATATTTTAGAAATCTCTTTGATTATGTCGGAATCGATGTGAATTCCAGATTTTGACACTATGAATCCTAGAAGTTTCCCTTCACTTAATGCGAGAAAAGATTTTTTCGGGTTAACTGAAATTCCATACCTTAAACACCGTTGGAAGATTTGTTTTAAATCTCTAAGATGGTCACTTCGTTTCTTGGAATACACTGTTATATCATCCAAATAAATTACTACAGATTTATTGACTAAACCTTTGAATGCGATGTCCATGGCTCTCTGAAATGTGGCACCAAAATTAATCAAACCAAATGGCATCTTTCGATATGCGTATGTGCCCCATTTAGTTTTGAATGTGGTTTTCAATTGATCATCAGGATGTACCAACACTTGATTGTATCCTGAAAATCCATCCAAGAAAGACATTAATTCTGAGCCCGCCACTGCCTGCAATATCTGTTCCATAGGTGGTAAAGGAAAATTATCTTTTTGGCAGGCCTTGTTAAGGTTTCGAAATTCAATGCAAATCCTAATATCTCCGTTTTTCTTTCTAACAGGTACCATATTGGAGACCCATTTAGAATGTCTAACGGGAAAGATTATTCTGGCTTTCAATAACTTATTGAGTTCAGTTTTTATCTGATTTTCTAAATTGGGATGGATCTTTCTCAGCTTTTGTTGGACAGGTTTTTCATTATTGATCATGGCAATAGTATGTTGGATGATGGAAGTGTCGTATGTTTTGAGTCCATCATAATTCAAGGCAAAAACATTTGTATATTGTCTCAAAAGACGAATATACGCTAATTTTTCTTCAGGGGCTAGGCCGAGACCTAGATTAATGTTTTGTGGTTTGGCATCGGTTCCTAGGTTTACTAATTCGTAGTTCAAGGTTGAACTTTGGAGTTTTGAATTGGTAGACCTTTTAAACCGATCTTTCAAACCGTACAAGTCTTCTAACTTGACTACCGACTTAGGTATAGCATTGTTAGTGCTATCTTGTTGCAATTGTCGATCATGTTGGTATTCATCAATTATTTGATTGGAGTAGGATCCTTCAGATGTGAGGAAATTTACGATATCAGGATCGTCGTTGAATACTCTCCAATTTGTGATGTTATCAAGAATAGATGGTCTAAAGATTAATTCTATTGAGAATCTATTTGGACTAAAATCTTCTGAAGGAATAAGCTTAGAAGCTACGTTAGCCAAAAGGTCTGCACTTGCATTTTGGAGTTTGGGAATTGAAGAGATATTAAATGCTATAAAATGCTCAGTAAAATCTTGAAATAAGGATTGATAATGTTTTAAATGACCTGATAAGCAATGTATAGTATTACGTACCTGTCTGACCACAATCTTCGAGTCTCCGAAAACATAAAGGTACTTGATGTCTAACTCGATTTCTTTGTACAACCCTTGGACCAAAGCCTCATATTCTGCTGTATTGTTGGTGCAATCAAATTCAAATCTGCATGTTAGCATGATTTTATCTCCTTCTGGACTAATTAGAACGCGTGTTGCTCCTGCTCCTTCGTTAGATTTAGAACCATAAAAAAATAATTTCCAAAACAAAGATTTATTTACAGGACTATCTAAAAATTGATACATTTCGAACTATCAGTTCAAGAAAAATTTTCGACTTGGGACAAAACAGATTGTTCTAAATAGGGTGACGTATGAGCATTGAAATTGCCGAGGAAAGAATCTACCGAGTAATTGCCAATAATGCTACTGTTATATGCTACTAGTTCATTTTCCCCCTCTAGCTCTGTTACTATGTATTTATGATGTAGTTCTCGTTCAAATTTTATTTGATTTGGTTTACCATTGTAGGGCAGCCACATGTGCGACCAGTCAATTGCGAAGTATCCATGAAGTTTTTCTGACCAATCCTTGCTGAGAATTAAGCCATAAAATTCTGGAATATCAACAACTAAAATGTCAATAACTTGACATACCTTCGGGTTAGATGGCAGCCTTATGGTTACTTGATTTAGTTCGCCAATCACTTCGACTTGAGATCGATCTAGCTGAACTATGCGCACAACAGATTTCTGTGGTTGAACGTTTAACTTGGCACATATGTACTTTGGTAAAATATTCGATGAAGCAATAGAATCCACCAAACAATTGTGCACATTTGTATTGAAAATTTCGTAAGGAGAAACGGGGGAGTATGGGATCTCAATCTTCCTCCAATTAGGGCGATGTCATTTGGATCAATATTATTGATCGCGTTAGTTGGAGGTCTTCCCATGTTATGAGAAGCTTGAGAAAGTACAGTCACAGGCAAAGGTGCAACTGGCACAGCATGTAATTCTTTCAGCATTATCTTCTGTTGATGCTTTAACTTGCTCAGTTCGTAAAGAGTGATGTTGGCCCTAGTCTTTTTCATATATTCTATAATATTTTACTCCATTTCATCCGACACGATCAGTGTTTTAGATGGAGTTGATGCATCTGTTTGGACTGGGCTGGTTTGAGTCACTTTATATCTCGTTTTCTTTGTTGCGACTTTATCCTTTATTGCAAAGCTTGCGCTCTTTCGTTTAGGGATAGTTTGGGGAGGATCAAGCTGATTGTTACTTCGTGTGCTAACTAGAAATACTTCTTGATCTTCTTCTTGTGGGAGGATGAAATCCCACATTCCTTGTAATTCTACAACTTCTTCTTCATCAGTTTGCCCTTCAGTGGCAATTTTCTCTTCCTCTTCTTCGGATTCAGCATTTGAAATAGCATTGGGTGGTTTTGAATCCGTTGAAGGGCCTCTTTTAAAAGCTCTGTAGGGATTTTTTGAAGAAGTTTCTGCTACTTGCTTTTTGATGTCGACCATTTCATTGGACATGGTCTTTAGAACTTTCTGCAATCCTTCCAAATCGAATGGATATTTTTTTTGTTTCTTCTTGGAGTCTTCCTTGAAGGTGACTTTCTTGGATTTTCGTTCCTCTATCGCAGATTTCTTTTCCAGGGCTATTATACGTTTCTCTACTGCTATTGCTTCTTTCATGTTTTCGGCTAAGGTTGTTTTATTAGCCCTGTCCACGAAGATTGCTATGTTTGATGGTAGAGCGGTGATATACCATTCACTTCGTACTTCTTCGCTGGGCTGGGAAGCAATAGGAATTTTGTTTAGGATTTTATTGAAACGTAAATTGAAATCTTTGATAGGCTCTCTAGATTCGGCCCTAAGGTTGGATAGGTTGTTGATTAGCGTTGTCGTAGACCTGTCATCACCAAAATTGGTCAGGAATTGCTCTTGGAAGATGTCCCAACTAGTGATAGATCCGAAGGTTAATGAGAAATACCATGATCCGGCTGTTCCTTGCAGAGTATAAGGAAAAAGTCGAAAAACAGCATCTTCATTAGTAACCCCATTGAGATTAATGGATAGCATAAAGTTGTTTATATGCTCTTCTGCTAGCATGCCTGCCTCGGGATTAAACTTAGGCAGCCATTTCTCAGGATGGGCCGGTATTTGACTCAAGGGTACAGGCATTAAGACTGCCCCAGGGTTATTCCATGGAGACTGGGCCATTGCTGAACTACTAACAGAGGAAAGTGCAGAAGATGATCCCTGCAGTTGGGAAGATGAGGATACTATGATTGCAGATGATTGAGGAAGAGTTGTGGGGGTTCCAGTGGACGGATGGATAATGATCTGAAGTGGCGGAGTGGATGGTTGACTTCGTGGTGAAGAGGTTGAGATGGATGATGATGATGAAAGAGTCTCGATATCGGACTCCTTTGGTGATTTCCTTTCTCTTTTCCTTGTGGGGAGAGGTATTTCGGTGGGTTGAACACCAAACTTTTCACTCTTTAATCTGGTCAGGGGATGAGCAGGGTTATATTGCGAAGTCACACTGCCTTGAGATTTATCAGACCTTTGAGGAGAAATGGAAAATCGCTGAAGTTTGTGAATCAGAGATTCGACTTCAGGAGGTTCAACGGTAGATTGTTCTGAAATGTCAGGGTGCGTAGCAGCGGTTGATACTCCAGCGACTTCTAACTGTGGATTTAAGTGTAATGGAGAAGTCGGGGGAGATGGTGAGGGCGATTTATTCTCAGAATGGTATTCAAATTTAGATTTACTTGCCATTCATAGTTCAGGCCCTCCTTCTAGCACCAAATATGTTGAAGCCCCGAAAATCGGGTCTACAACAAGGGGGATACCCACCCGGTCTGGACCTTGGTTGGCAGCTCCTTATCCGTTTGGTATAGCGGGTCCGACTGGGGATATGGGACCAGTTTCCCAATCTATGAGTGTGTGTGTGTGTAGAATTTGATGTTCCTGATCTAACAGTTCCTAATTGAGATATTCTAGTTCTAACTTTAATCTAATGCTATACTATTGTAGTCTAATAAGTAGCAACATCTAAGTCTATACTAACCCGGGATGTAATTCTTCTATTATGTGATCTAAAAAGATTTCAAATAACAACTGGTAATAAAGATCATTCAGCTATTATGAGAAACGAAATCAATAAGGATGAACCACTTCGCATAAAAAGTTAGACGAAACAGTTGTGAAAAACATATTACATAATGAGCTATTCATACATTAAACATAAATAAATAGCTATCACCGTACAAAAGTGCCAAATGATAACTCAGGCATTCATGCAATAATACATAAACAACTAAAAACTGTATATCACTTTAACACATAAGTAGAAATGGTTAAGAGATAAAAGTACCATTTATAACTAGTCCTACTCATGAGCTTCAAGTGACAATGAGTTATCTCTCTTTGCTCTAACATCCACTAAGAGTATAGAAGTGCAATATCAGTAGCAGATATCAAATGCAAACATCAACAAATCCTGTTCCATTCATTCACCAAAACCTCCTCTGAGGGTGAAAAAGTGCATGTTCTGAGGACAAGTTTTTGATAAATTTATAGACCCTTCTCTAAATGCATGAGAAGGATTTAAATACTACTAACTAAATAACTTAATTACAAAAATTCAGGATACGGTTTAAATGACCGCCCTTTTTCTAAGCAAAAATAAAGCAAAACTGTTTCTAAAAATTAAATCTAATATCTAACTATTTTTGCATTTGCTCCTTAACGTTGCAAGCATTCAGTGTTTGCTTGAGTAGAGTCGGTTGACTATCTTCCGCTTTTGGTTGAGCTAAGCAAACAGAATTGGCAAGAGCTGGCACCATCTTCTTAGCAAAATCGATGATATACTCGAGAGTCATCCATTGACTATGTGGCTTTACCGCGTATGCCCAGTAATAATCTCAGTTCAACTTGGTTAACCCTTTGGATTGCTTCTGCCTTTTCTTTAGCTTTCTGTTTCCAGTTTGTTTTTTTATCATTGCTTTCTTGCAATTTTCGGGCTTACAGGTGACTGAGCAGTTAGAGTCTTTCCTTCTCTAGAAAGTTTCTCAGCGATGCGCGATTAGCGCTAATCGCGCATCGGAAACTGCCTCCGTTCTTTGATCCGGGCTTCTCTGATGCGTTTTTCGCCTTTTGTGCCTCTTCCTCTTTATTGGATATAAAGCTCAAAATTTATGAAAATAATGACCTCGTGAGCTCTTGACCCTGAGCATTAAACTTTCTATTGATATCAGCATCGCTCAGTACCCATTTAACCATGGTTGTATATGAAAGATCTGTAATGGATGGCTCAGCAGCATTTTGTGAATCTGCGGCTCTATCGCATGTGGTATCTGTTTATGAGGGCACCTTTTCTCTGTCTTTGAACATTGGAGCTTTACCCTTTTTCCCCATAGCTTCCTGCGCATTGCTTTGTGTAACTCTTGTTCTTCGTTCCTGCAGTTCACAAGTGAGGAGAGAGTAATGATAATAAATAATGACAGGAAAGCTTTAAATGCCATGGATATGCAAAAACATGCCATCTGACGTGAACTGGCTCTTCGAAAAACACAAAACCATACTTTATTAACAACTGGCGTGTAATTCATTAATTATCATTAAAGCGCGTATCTAGTTCTTGGTTCATGGAAAAATGTTTTCTTGAATATTGAGCCAGGAAAATCTTCGATGGAATGTTTCTGCGATTTGCATCGCAGTATCGCATTTCATTGTATCGCATTACCGCAATTTCATCGTGTTGTTCTATCGCAAGGTTGCTTGATCGCACTATCGCAAATATCGTAGATCGTAATATCGCAAGATCGCGGATCGCTTAATCGTTTAATTGTTATGTGCATTTTATGCGATTTTGCAACATGCGATATGCGATATCGCATATCGGCGATTTTAAGGTTTTCTAACGTGAGTGTTTATTAATGCATGCGATGCGATGGAGTTCGCGTCGCAATCTCGCATTTTATCATTTTGACTCATAAGAAAATGCCCTATCGTTCTTGGCGCGATGCGATATTTTTTAAGGAGTGACATATAAGCACTAATTGATTTTTTTTTTTAAATTTGACTAAGGGTCCCCACTTACATAGTGTTATTGCTAATACTAAATAAGGAGGGGGGTTGTTGGTGGCCACAACAAGTTGTTAAAGAGTCATAGGGTTGTCTGCCCTTATTTTGACAATGTAATTTCGGTTATAGAAGATCTACCCATGGTCCGCGACCATGGGGTTGTATAAATAGAGTGAAGCTCTAAGTCGATAGAGAAATAAGATAGATCGAATAATGAAGATATCATGTATGTGAGATAGCTTTAAAGTGTAAGTCTAAGTTTTGGGTTGTAGCATAGGTAGAGGTTCTATAGTTGAGTGCGCAGAGGCCTGGTAGTCCGCAGCTAAGTGCGCGGACCCCGACAGCTGAGTGCGCAAGGCGAGCCTAGTCCATAATCATATGGAAGTATTAATAAAGAGAATTTTCTATCATTTTTGTGTCTTTATTTCCTGTTTATGAATCTGTTATATTGGGTATGAATTTCACTTCTAATGATTATATGATGCATGAATGTGTATAACTGTATTGGTTAAGTGAACGCAAGTAAGAACATTTGTTTATGTGATCAAAAAATGATCCTCGATGACTTTTTAATGTTCAAAAATGAAAGTCAAAAGATGCTTATGGAAATAGTCTCATTGCATAGATTTCTTCATTCTGAATCCAACGCAATTTTAACGGGCCAAAATGGACTCCAGACGAAGGAGATATTGTAAAATGAAAATTGCCTAATGTCCTTAGAAAATGAGGCAATTTCATTAACTTTCAAACTATATTTAAAATTTTGATTTTTGGTATAGACTCATGGGCCAATCCACAGTTGCCACGTGGCAGGCCAGAATTGGGCCACATGGCCTACTCCTATTGGAAAAAAGAGGCATTATGTAAAATTTCTAAGAGTCTATGGGATTCAATCCTTAGACTTATCTCCCACAAGCGCAAGGTCTTAACTGATTGGGTTGCGCATTGTTACTTAACATTCAAAGGGCGCGCGACATATTTATTTTATAACAGTCAAAGGATTGGGGGTTAGGACCACCAACGGTCTTACCCACCAGCAGTCCCCTTAACACTGTTCACATGCTGCTGATTTAAACAAACCACACGTTATTTGCCAACGTTAACCGCCAGATGTTAATGCACCATGTGAGCGCTCCTCCACCAAAACTACAAGAAGTTAGCACTTAATTAATTTCGGATTAGCCTTAATTAATCCTAAATTTGTTTAATCACGAGATTAGTGCTGAAGTGGTTTATGCCTAATTAAATAGCACTTATCACTAATTAATACAGGATTAGCAGTTGGCGGTAAATTTGGTGGATTCCGCTATTTTTGGGCCTGCTTCTAGATTTAGCGGCCATAACTAGAGTTCTTCCAGATTTGGAGGAGGATTTCTAGGAAGAAACTGTTTGAGTCACTCCAGGAGTAATTCTCAACCAAAGAAAGTGAAGCAAGAGACTAACTAAGCTAATTGGAGCTTCTGAAGCCAATGGAATAGTCCAAAGAAGTTGAAGAAGTAATATTCAAGCAGATTTTTATCCAGGGAGATTTTGGAGCTCAAGGCCACCAGTGGTTGGAGGCAATTGTAGGAGCTACTAGTACTCATTCTCAACGAACCAATAGTCATTCCTGACTATAGTGAGCCTTCTGAATCCATTTCAAGGGTTTGCAGAAGCATTTGGAGACTTCTAAAGGCTGAGATGCTACAGGGAAGTTTCAGGCAACCCAGTGCCAACCGTAGAAGAAGGCCTAGTTTGGGGATGAAGTGCTCATTTTGAGCAAATGACCAGTCTATTGTTGATTTCTAATATGTGCTGGAGACAGTAGAAGAGGTTTTAGTGATAGTTGAAGAATTCTGAAGGAGTTAGTGCCATCAAGAAGCTTAGGGAAGTTTAGTGCACTGATTGAAGGAATCAAGTCTAAGGGAGCTTAGATTTGTTTGCAGAATGATGACAACCATGATAGGTATATAGATGGTTTCCTAAGCCCATTGGTTCAGTTCAGTAACCTTTGGAGTTAAGTGTGGAACTTGTAAAAGAAACTTTTCCATAATCCCAAAGAGCCAAGTCAGGATGACAAAATCTCAAGGAGACGTAGCCCACGACATTCGGGTGAACTCCTAGATTAAATTTGTTGTTATGTGTTGATTTTTATTTGCTGCATTATATGGTTGTTATGTGTGTTTAATATCAGCAGAAACAAATGGACTTAAAGCACTTAAACATTTAAAAGAAATTACACATACACGTGTTTCAAGTAATTAATTCCGTAAATGTCAACATAAGCTAGATCATATATTTGTTAAGCTTTGGAGTGGGAGGTTCTTGTAAGAATAAAAAGATGTTAAACCCCCATTTCAGATCATTACGTGAAGATAATTAATATTTGTCAATAAGATAAGTAATATACTTAGCCTAGTTTTGGAAATAATGCAGTTCACTACCCTAGCAACACGAAAGGACTTTAGCCCCTAGTTAGAGCTGCACAAAATTCGATTGTAACATATCACGAAGGTACTGAAGGATAGACCAGATCACAAAGCACCCTACACGAAGGCATGTATAGTTGGAATAAACTGACATCACAACCATCTCAAGGGTGCGGGAACTTGGTTCTAGCATCACCCCAGACTGCTTCAGGTGAGACTTCATTCTACGCTCCGTCGGCTGATGCTGAAAGGGCCAGTAGTGTAGGGATTTGTTTGGATAACTAACGCTAAATCTGGGTCAAGCCCCCTCAAGCCAACACTTTCTAGTAGCTAATGGGAGTGTGTCTTAAACTCAAACAAAGGATTGTTCTGAACAAAAACCAGTTCAGAATGATGCTTATGCTGATGTAACTCATCTCGTTGGAACTATGACTTAAGCTGCAAAAAATCAATTTTTATTGTGCATTTTGCAAACATGTTTGAAAGTCTCTGAGAGTGCCTTTTTCAATCATGATTTTATTGTCAATAGTAAAATGTATTAAATTGTTCAGTAATTCCAATACTCTATCCATTTTCCAACAATTTTAATTGTTGAATGCAATCCAAAATCAAATAAAAGGGTGCTCCACCAGGTTACAAACTCAGCAATTGACAAGAGGCTTAGTTGTAGTGAACAACATGTTTAACAACAATGTGAACCAATAAAGTTCAACATTGTATATCAACCAATGAAATCAATATAGGTAAGAGCTCTATTCAATGTACATACCGAGACTTCAATGCACAAACTTCAACGCATTTCATCATACATGAAGGACCATCTTACAATAACCAAGGCATACGAAACGTAAATACCATGTAAATTCTTTTAATGTGGCATATAAGACACAAAGTCAATGCTCAAACTAGAGGACACACCAGACATAGCAACATTGGCTAGTTATTAATAAACATAATGGTCAAAGCATATATATAATCTCAACTCGTATGGCATACCAACACTCATATTATTGGCTTAAGGCCTTTGACAGTCATTCAATGCATAAAATAACCCAACGCACATACCAAGAGTGTTAAGGTACTGCAACCATATAGTTCACTGTATAGTTCATTGTACCGAGTACGTGGCATTCCTTTATAATTCTTTTGTCTCAATCCAAACAAAAGATAAGGAAGAACCTCGTAGTTATGAATGGTAAAGAACTCTATCAACCCTTTTAAAAAGCTTCTTACTCTCTAATTCCTTTTTGGCATTTGTTATAGAAATAAATATTCCTTATACTCTTTACTGGTGTTCTCTCACGTCGTATAAGCGACTACGGTTTGCGTTTTTCCTCCATTTTTCTTGAAAAGGCTTAAAATTACCAATTGTTTTCATCCTTCATTAGAAAACGTGTTATTAGACAAACTCTGCTCATTGTTTCCATATTTTTCATTAATAGAGGGAAAGGCATCAATTTGGTATGATTACGATACCATGTTGGAATGTGAAACCAGTGGTTGGATGTGCTGCAATCTTCATATATAAGGAGCTTCTTCTTCTACGTGTAAGGCTTGCCTTTGTTTCAATATAAATGATAGATACCAAACAATGTAGATACCAAAAGAATCCCAGGCCAATACCTATGCGTTGTCTCGTAGCCTATTATCAAAACAATTAATCATGATCATATGTTTGTCGATACCACCAAACTTAGAAATAAGATGGTCCATAGTGGTGAACTTGCAATTTTCTTATTAAAAACAAATATTCTCGGAATCAAAAAAATGTGAAGGATGCAAAATAGAAAGCAGCTTCACCTCCTCACCAAAAAAATAATTGCAACACCATTAACCAAACTAGAATGGCTCGAGGCATTTTTCATATGTTCACATTTTGAAGGCCCTTGGGAACCTTGTTATTCTTCTCTAATGGTCACTCCTCACTTACAGAGAAATGTTCAACACAAAACATTGTTAAGGACATCACCACTGTTAAAAAAAATTCCTAAAGGACCAATGGACAGTTATCAAATACTGAAACTACTTAAAACATGTGTTGGATGACCATTAAAGCACATAAACCTAGAAAATTAACACACATGAACATAGAATAAAGTGGGATTATCTGCGTCCCTATCACCCTTCCTTAGAAGTTGGACTTCTGACAGTGTCTAGTGCTCGCCTCTTCCGCTCCACGACACGAGAATGAGAAACTTCACTAGATATGATGAAGTGAGAAGCACACAAAAGGTTTCGCTACCATTCATGAGGATGAACCACATTAGTTGGTTCAAAACGTTGACCATATAATATTGATGTGATTAATCCAAAAGACATGCTTACGACAATGTGAATGTTAGATCTGCAGTTGCATAGTTCTGTCAAATATTATTTTAGGCTGGACTATACATAAGAGGAGAGAACATGAAACATTTCTGAGAAATGAGGCATAGAACCAATAGAAATGAGGAAATTCTAGGGTTGTTGGACTATGCATACAAAGAAATGGGAAAGGATTTTAGGACTGCTCTTAATGGAAAATCTAACAAACTAAGAGAGGTAGATTAGGCAAGTTTCTTAGAAAAACCTTATCTGATACCATGTTAAACACACACCAAAATAATATGTAACAGATAAGATAAATATAAATGCATATTATTCAAAATGATATATAATTTTATACAAGTCTAGTGACCCTTGGTTTCATATTCCAAGTGGTCTCTTGGACTCCAATGATCTTTCACATGTCACACCATAACCTTTAGTGGATTAGGCGTCCAACAAGCCTGAATTTTTAAGGTGTCAGAATTATGCCAAGTTTATACTTAGATAAACCACAATTTCGCTAGGAGTCCAATGGAGTGATCGATCTTCTTATTTGATCGATGGATTTTTAAGAAGAAGAATGTTGAGGGCAGAACCTTGAAGTTGGAACCTGTTGTAGCGGCTACAACACCCTCCAAAATTTTGTCTTGCACTCAAAATTCAGAGCCTTCCTTGGTCTTTCCCTTGATTGTTGCAAACACTTAAGCTCATTTCATGATCTTTCCTAAAGTCCTTTGATCCCTCTTACTTGTTAGATCAACTATTGTCTTTTGCCATGTTTCACTGTTTTTCCATGCTTATGGACCGTTTCTGGTGGTTTCAAAGATTGGTATTTATGTATACAAGTTGTCCTAGCTATGTAAACACATGTCGCACTCATACACAAAGTTTTGAGTACTCCCACACAAGTGTCGTCACGGTCGTCCTAAAGTCTATCTCAAGTGTCGCACTTGTCGCTTCTTATTATGAGACAGTCACACAGAGGGAAATTATTTCTTTTTGTTCTGGTGGTCTATGTTGTCATGTCGACAAAGTATGCTAAGTGTATGATCACAAGTTTAAGTTCATCAAAATTCCATCTTTTTCCCGCACTTATCCATTTTTCCGAAAATCTTCCTGACCTAGCAACTCAACTTCACTAGACCCCAACTGAACTACACACTGTGTAGTCTCAACCCTCATTGATGTGACCTTGCTTCTTGGAACTGCATAGTGCATAGACATTGTCCTCCAGGGCAGTTTCACTATGCAATTCCAGAGCTCAGCAACCTTCCTTGACCCCCAGAATTGCGCAGTAGTTCCTCCCAGTCTGACTTGAACTACGCACTTTGCACTTTCACTCCTCAAGATTTTCCTCTTGCATATTGGAACCCCATAATGCACAGAGAACTGATCCTCCCCGGCCTCTAGAACTGCACAGATGTGTCCCTCAGTTTCCTTCCTCAGTCGGAGCTCACTGACCTCAAGAACTATGTAGATTTGTCCTCTAGGTCCCTCTGTTGCCCAGTCCCCCTTGCCTCTAAAAACTGCGCAGATCTAACTCCCAGGGTTCCATCCTGCATTAGCCATTATCTACGTGAACTATGCAATCCTGACTCCCAGTGGCCACTACACAATTTTTCTCCCCAATGAGGACTATGCTCAAGAATCCCTCAGTCAAGCCTGAGTTGTGCTCTGCACAGTCTCAGTGATAAACCCCTCTCCCTATCACCTGGAACTGCACAATGCACAATTACTAGGCCCTCTCTCCAAACCTATCACTGGTCATGGGCTCAGTTCCTGGATAATAATGCATCATCCTATACTAGGGAGTTTTCAAATTGATTTCATCCCGTCATGAGTGAATTGCAGGAACAGGTGCATTGTCAAATCATTGCGAGATGATGAAGAAGGAGAAGAAAGAGGAGCATGCCTAAAGACTCGAATGAACCTAGCAAGAGAAATCAAAAGGAACACAAGTGTGAAACCACCTTCCAAGACAAAAGATCATTGAAGACCCCACATAATCAAGTTATGTGCAGGAGAAGAGAAAGCATATCTAAGAACACATCTATCACTCAACAGCAATAACGGCTTGACATTTCCACATCATCAAGCCAGTCCATGTTAGCAGTGTCATGTCAAGTCATGTCATGAGTTGTCATATGCCACATTGTAGGTTTTAACCCCGTACAGAAATTACCTACATACGAATTCTAAAACACAGAAAATAAATAATGCAAGAGTAGAACACATAAAACACATATACATAGAGAATTTCCCCTGGATCCCAAAATCGGGACTACCAGCTTGATTTTTCATTATGTTCCTTTTAAATGTTATAATACATATTTATACAAGCCGAAGCATCCAATACCATGGACCAAAAACCATCGCGTCCAATACCATGGACCAAAAACCATCGCGTCCAAAAAACATGTGCGAAAATCATGCACAAAACCATAGGTGGGTTTGCCCAACCTAATATAGGGTCCAAAACCAAAATTTTCCGGGGCGCTACCCCGGACCCCATAAAGTGGGGTTACGGGTGCCCCTCAAACCCCCTGTTAACTACGTGGAAAGAATATAACATAACCCAACATTATCCCACTTGTTGTTTTCTTTCCACAGGGGGCCACAAGAGAGCTTAGTCATTTTTCCAGCCTTGAAATGCCCATTGTCTCTCTACACCAAGAGAACTTCTCAGAACTCACAGATTTTGTTAATGCATCTGCAGTATTCTTCAAAGTGTCCACCTTTCAAGCAACACCTTTTTGTCTTCTATCATATCCCTCACAAAGTGATACTGAACATCAATGTGCTTTGTCTTTGAATGATATGCAGGGTTCTTTGCCAAGAAAATTGCACTTTGGCTGTCACAATCTATCCTTATAGCTTCCTGTACTAACCCCATACTTGAACACAATCTCTGCAACCAAACTGCTTCCTTACTTGCATGAGTGGCTACCATGTATTCTGCCTCTATAGTTGACAGTGCCACTATAGATTGTTTCTTACTCATCCAACTGACTGCACCTCCAAATAGGTTAAACACATACCCACTTGTAGATCTTCTCTGATCCAGATCTCCAGCGCAGTCTGCATCAACAAAGCCATGAATATCCAACACTCTGTCCAATCTTGGTCTTCCTTGGTAGCACAAACCATAATCACTAGTGCCACGCAAATACCTAAAAACCCGCTTCACTACTGTTCAGTGCTCCTTCCCTAGTTTTGACACAAACCTGATCAATACTCCCACTACATGTGCAATGTCTGATCTAAGCCTGTTATGGGCTTATCGAATGACATGCAAGAAACTGAAGGGACAGACACCTTTTACGCTTGTCTATGGTGTGGAAGCCATAATTCCTATGGAATACATCATGCCTAGTTGTTACACTAAAAAATGTCACCATGACTATTTACAGTTAGTATGGCTCAATCAACAATCATGCTACCCTCTTAGGCAAGTCTTATGCCTCTGCTATCCATCTCAAACTCAAAAAAGAGAGAAAGTCTTGTAAAAGATGTGTTTATCTCTGGGGACGCAGGTTCTCTCAAGCCTTACCTGCGGGGACGCTCACAATGTTCACAAAGACTGCGTCCTTGGATGCTCTGTATGTTAAGGGACAGGTGCGTCCTTCTGTAAAAGGCAAAATGCGCAAGTTTCATCTTAAAAAAGTTACTTGTGGTTACTTCTAAAACTTTCTAGAGGTCGGTTTGATGAAATGGATGCGCCTCCACTTGGTTCATGTATCCCTATTAAGGAGGAACTTATCCCATCAATAAGGGAGCTATCCCACCCAAAGAGGGGGATTATCCCATTGATGGTGGACTTGAATAACCTCTTTACAGCACTATAAATAAAGGCATTGAGCCAGAGGGAGAGCAGGTTGAAGCTATACATTTTCTTTGGGTAAATGCTGCAGGAATTAGGACTCCCATTTAGAACCTTGTGAGGAGAGATTGTCTTTGCTTGATTCTACTTGGAAGTGGGTGAGCTTTGTCAAAGTAGAGGAAAACCCTTGATGGACCCTGGGAGGAACTTGCACAACACCAAGGCCAGGTTGTAAGAGTTTCTTTGTTTCGTTATTAATACAAACTGGTTCATTTTTCTCAATAGCTTGTGTTAATGAGTTATTTCATGTGTTCCTTGGTCTGCATGTTGAATATATGTTTTATTATATGAGATGCAAGTGCTTGGTAATTGTTTGATTGTTTGTGGTTGCAGGAATTGATGTGAAGGAGGAGCTCATCCGGATCGGCAAGGACGGACTACAACAACAACGTTTTGGAAAAAGGTAAGCCTAAACACTTGTAGTTTTCATGTTTTAAAAGGTGTATTTAGAGAAAGATCGCTCCATTTTGTCTTGTTTGTCGCTAGAGAGTTTAGACTCCTAGGGAGGTCAGTTGTGTCCGCACAAACGACTTTTTCCGCAACGACAAATTGGCGACTCCACTGGGGACTCCATTAATGTGAAAGTCTTTTCCTTTGTGTGAACTTTGCTCTGAGAAAATCATTTTTACTTTCTGGTTTTTGACTGTGAGAATTAGTATTTGGGTGGCTTAGCTTTAGATTTAGTTAGATTTGGTTTTTCTTAACTTTTCCAGAAGGACGCACCCTCTGAGTACTGCACAGTGCGTCTTTGGACGCGCTGTTGCCGTTTGCACAGAGCGGGCCCGCGCCTGTTCTAACGGGTTGCCTGCGTCTTCTTGTAAAAATTTAGGAAAACTCCATTTTTGCTTTAATTGCTTTTAGATTTTGGTTTTTCTTAGTTTTTTCTGCCCAGATCCTTTAGTACCCTGTCAAAAAATTTTCACCTGAACTTGTTTTATTAGCATTCCTGCTTTTAGCTTTCATCAATTGGGTGTTTTGAGTCTCTTTTTTGAGAAATTCTTAAGTTGATTTCCTTTGGTCATTACTTGGAGGTTTCTCTCACCCAATTTTCTCGACTTGCACTTGATTGGTTCTTAGATTACATTAGAATCATCTTGTGTTTGAGAATTCTCTTGCATAGATCACATTTGCATAATTAGAGTTCTCAGTTTCAGAATATGAATGGAAAATGTGCATAGATTACATTTGCATACTTTTCATGTGAATTGTGCATAGATTACAATTGCATAGTTTACATTCTGAAAAATCAATCGTAGATTTAGATCAGCTTTCTTTGATTTGAATTTACACAAAATAAAAAAATAAAAAATGGTTTGGAATTGATTTGCATTAGTTTTTCTTGATGAAATTAGTGCATTAGAGAATTTGTTAAATTTTCTCTTAATGATCAATTTTTTGCATTGTTGGAAGTGAATGGAAACTCTCTCCTTACTCTAGTTAGGATTCATCGAATTGAAAGGATTGCATTATCATATTCGATTGCATTTAGTTGAGTCGGGTCATAACACCATTGGTTTCATCTCCATTTACCCATTTGAGTAATAACAGCCTTAATAACACAGCGCTTAATTAAAATTCATCTAGTAATTTTTACATTTCTAGGGCTCTGAAACACCAACATAGCTTAGGCTAGGGTCTTGGAGTAGGTGAGTACTTAACTCTCCAAGACTACAAAACCAAACAGATAGTTTATCTTGAGTAGAATAAATCCAATTGTTTCAATTGCACTCTGGGAAAGCTCCTCTTAAAGGAGAAGCACGAGCTCGTGTCCGAACCAGTGAGGGGATCATTCCCCCCTCGTTGGGAACGACGCCAGACAGTACGTATTACAAACGGTAAACCTCGGATTAACCATTGTCAAGGAGCCGATAAGGGGATTGAGCTTGCTACTCTGCCCTTGCGTGCTGTCGGAGTTTAGACTGTTCCCCAGGTGTATTTGTTACTGTTGGTGACCTTAGTGACCATAATCTTTAGGGTTCTACCGAGGTGACGGTGGAGGGAAGGTCCCACTGTACCTGGAGCAGACGTCGGTTATACTCACTTGGATTTTCCGGGGGGTTCACTTCACTTCGAGACGGTTAAAGTGGAGGAACTTGTGCCGGTCTATTCATTAAGCAGGTTGCCGGGGTAACTGTTCCACCCGCCATTTCTGTACTGAATTCTGCGAGGTTGGGCTTCATCACCAACTAGTGTTTTTGGTCCGGAGAGCTTACTGTTTGTGTGTGGTTTGACTCCTAGATTTGATAGCGCGTGTTAATTTGTTTGTTTTTACTTTTAGAGACCATAGGTGTGAATTGTGAATTTTAGTTGTTAAGTGTGAATTGTGAATTGTTAATTTTAGTTTTAAATTGTTAATAAAATTCACTGAAGTTGAATATAATGGCAAATGTTCCGGAATTTATCAACCTAGGAACCCCTCCTAATGAGAATCCTAGTACTTTTCCTTACTTTGGAAATGTTGGTCCTCCTTATATGGCTACTTTGTCATTACCTGGATTTACAATAGGTTTACCGATATGGTTATTTTCAACTTCGTTGGCCCAAAATACTCCAATTGTTCCATCTCAACCGGATGTTTCACCTCAACAGAGTTCACCATCTCAACATCACCAACCTTCTGTTGACCCTTTACCTTCTTCGCCTAATTTTTCTTCCTCCATTTCTTCCTCTTCGCCTGGTAAAAGCCTTGATGCTAGTAACCAGGAGGCTAAGAAGAAGAATAAAGGGAAGAAGAAGAAGAGGAAGAAGAAGCAAGATAAGAAAGAAGTCAACCAACCAACCATGGCTGTAAGTGTTAGTTGTGTTGAGGAAAATTCCGACATGCATCGTAAACCCAAATACCCTTGCAGGCTTTGTAAGGGTGACCACTTCCTTGTCAATTGTCCTGGTATTCCAAAGGTCTTGGAAGTATGGTCAGAAAAATCCCATCAACTTTCCATTGATCCATCAACCAGTGATAGTCAGGTTCCTGGGAAAAGGGGTAAAGTTAGGTTTCCTTGTAAGTTATGCAAAGGGAGTCATCAAACTCACATTTGCCCTCACATGGATGAAGCCTCAACATTGTTGGAAAAACTTGTTGTTCCACAGCAAGAATTTCCAACTGGTTACCGTAAACTTTCTCCCAACCTACCGTCAACTGACGGAGTGATTGATCTCAATTCAAGTACGGTCGATCACACTCTTCCATTGGAGAGTGAAACTCATGTCACTCAGGTTGATGATCCGTTAGTTGATCAAGTGGTCGATTCAATTTCACATTCAGTCGATCACACTCTCCCTTTCGAGAGTAAATTTCATACCGCTGATGTTCTTCTCGTTACATCGGATTCTTCTATGCCGGGGGGCATTTCACCTGTTTCTACAGAACCCCCTCCAAGTACTGAGGTCTTTTCCTTTGATTGGAATAGACTGACAGAACCTCGTCTTCCTTCCTCCATCCCTTTCCAAATCATTGTCAAGGCGGGTGGTAGGGACATACATCGTACTCAGGTAGATGAAGGTGCTTCTGTTAGTATTTTATCCTCAGCTGTTTGGAAAGCTTTGGGTTCTCCTCAGCTTGCGCCTATTACGCAGAATCTGAAAGCTTTTAACAGAACCATTAGTGAACCTTTAGGGATCCTTCCTAAGTTTTCTATTACCTTGGAAGGTAAAACTGTTTGTGTTGATCTTATGGTAGTTCGAGGTCCCTTGGATTTCAATTTGCTCCTTGGGCGAGATTATGTTTATGCAATGAAAGCTGTCGTATCGACACTCTTTCGCGTGATGTCTTTCCCTCACAATGGCAGTATTGTGACTGTAGACCAGCTTTCATTCCCTAGTCTTGTCTCAACTACCAATAATATGACACCCCTAAATGTTCCTGATTCTAAAGTGGTATCTACCCTGCCACAGGTTAATTATGTGGCAACTGGTCCCCTGTTTTCAGTTACCGATGTAAGGGAGCCTCTCACTGTTGATTTAGATCCGGTAATTGACATGGAAAACTCTATGGGATTATATGAACACGATGTTCTTATCCCTTTTGAGTCTCTTGACATGTGTTCCTTTCTGAGAACTACTCTTCCTTCTGATGAAGACCTCTTGGAAGCCATGATCAAGGTGTGTCCATTGACATGTCTTTCTTCCAGTTGGAAGCCATGATCAATGTTACGAGGATAGTTTTTTCCTGTATTAACCTCGTTAAAAAATGAAATAGGCTAGCATGAGGACAGTTCTTTTACTGAGTCAACCTCATTAAAAAATGAATCAGCTAGATTTTAGGATATGTAGGTAGATTGTAGAAAGTAGGGTTTGAGGATAGTTCCTGTTACTGAGTCAACCTCGTTAAAAAATGAATCAGGTATGAGGATAGTTCTTTTCTTGTGTCAACCTCTTTAAAAATGAAACAACTCCCTTTTCAAGTTAAATATTGAAAGTAAACCTTCATTTCATCCAGCCAGTTGAATGCAATGAAGCCTGGGGGGCATGTACCTCATTTCGCATCATTATGCTGGGGGCATGCGAACTTTTTGAGCATAGTTCCTTGTCTTGTGTCAAGCTCGTTAAAAAATGAAACAAGGGTAGGTTAAGTAGGTAGATTGTAGAGAGTAGTCATGAGCATAGTTCTTTGTCTTGTGTCAAGCTCGTTAAAAAATGAAACAAGGATTTTAGAGCATAGTTCCTTGTCTTGTGTCAAGCTCATTAAAAAATGAATCAAGGTTTTTAGAGCACAGTTCCTTGTCTTGTGTCAAGCTCGTTAAAAAATGAATCAAGGTTTTTTTGAGTATAGTTTTTTGTTAGGTAGATTGTAGAAAGTAGTTATGAGCATAGTTCCTCGTCTTGTGTCAAGCTCACTAAAAAATGAAACAACTCCCACAAGTCTTTCCAAGATCTGGAAAGTAAAGCTTCATTCCATCCACCTCATTGAATGCAATGAAGCTTGGGGGGCATGTACCTCATTTTGCGTCATTATGCTGGGGGCATGTGAACTTATAACAAGCATAGTTTTTCGTTTCAAGCTTGCATAAACATGAAACCGGATCTGAGCATAGTTCTTTTCCTGTGTCAAGCTCGTTAAAAAATGAAACAAATCCTCCTCTACTTGAGTCGAGAGATTGACTAGATCTCGTAAATGTTAAGTTGTATATTTAGGTTAGTTGTTTCGGTGTTTTGCATAATTTTCTTACAGTTTTAGGTCAAAGTCTTTTAAATGATCTCGTCACTAAACCTTCATTTCATCCAAATGGTTGAATGAAATGAAGCTAGGGGGGCATGCACTCTAGTAGTTATGCTTAGGGGGCATCAAGCATAGTTTTATCTCTGTTTCAAGCTTGTGTAAAAATGAAACTACTCTGAAGCATAGTTTTTCTCTGTTTCAAGCTTTTGTAAAAATGAAACCTATCTCGAGTCAATTTCAGTTATTTTCAAGACTCGTTAAACTCATGAAAATACCGAGATTATTTTGCTATCTTTCATTC
This sequence comes from Pinus tabuliformis, assembly GCA_031772625.1. NCBI lineage: Eukaryota > Viridiplantae > Streptophyta > Pinopsida > Pinales > Pinaceae > Pinus > Pinus tabuliformis. Next base: position 1,331,634,027 of record CM062807.1, read on the forward strand.
TCGTAAAACAAATGAAAATGCCGAGATCTTTCCGTCTTTTCCTACTCGTAAATTAAATTGAAAGTCGGCCATATGAGTACATTTTTATCATTTTTTCGAACTCATTAAAACTTATGAAAAAGTGAAAACCATGAGTACATTTTTATCCCTTTTTCGAACTCGTTAAAACTTACGAAAAAGTGAAACCTCAGAGTCATCTTTTAAGCCCTTTTCAGACTCCTAAAACACGAAAAGATCGCCGAGTTTTTCTTTTAAACTCGTTAAAACGAAATTAAAAGACGGTCCCCTTATAGCCCTTTTCTGAACGTAAAAAAAAGGAAAAGATTGCCGGGTTTTTGTCGTTTCAAACTCGATATGGAAATAAAACGACGTGTCCTTGATCGCTTTTTACTTTTCAGGTCAGTGGCACTAATTATGAAAGTACTCCTTGGTCGCAAGATCAAGCGGTTCCCCCAGGTATTATTTTATACTTTTTCGGGCTTGAGGGACACAAATGTACGAAAAAGTTCAACGTGGAGTCTCCTTTAGTTTTTCAGACTCTCTAAAAATGAAAAACGCCGAGTTTCTCCTATACTGGGCTCGTTAAACTTTTACAGTAGAGGACCTGTTCAATTACAAACAGGAACGAACCACTCCTTCCTAGGGTTCGAATTTAAACTAGGTTGGACTCGTCCGAAGGATGAGCTTATAATCAAGCATATGTTATCCTCCTCAAGCTTGTTAAAAATAAAGAGGTACTTGCCAGAAATGGTGGGGAAAAAGAGAGAAGAATGAACCTGTTTGTTACCTTTTGTCTCAAAAGAAACTTTATTACCACTCTTGAACACGACACTTTTTCATTCACCTGGGTTGGGAAATCTTTTACCTCACAGTTGATCAAACCACTTTGAAAGTCTTTAACCGGGTTCCGGGGATTGACTTTGAGTTATTCGTCACCAAGCCATCTGTCGTGTCGTTATGTGTTCAAGAGGTCTGCAAGCAAAACTTTCATCTGCAAAATACTTGTCATCCATTTGACCATCCCTGAGTCAGTCCTTACAGCAACATTTCTTCAACTTGAACAATGATTTCGTGTTGCGGGCTTGCCTGCAACGGGTCGCTTTCTATCGACATCGACACATTATCTAGAAAGATGACTTAGGAATCGACAGTACCTTGAAGTCTGCATGCATCAATGGCAGGTTTCTCGCCTTTGACGTCAGTTTACATCATTGACTTTCGATCAAAGTATTCCGTGAAAGTGTTCGACATCAAAACATCTATTCACATTTCACGGGTTGTGCTTGGTACTTTGAGAACCATTGACATTACTGGTGGTCTCTCTCACGCTTGTTAACAGTTTACATCATTGACTGGTAATCAAGTGGTTTCTAACATGTTCGACATCAAATCATTTAATCACATGGCTAGAATCGTACCAATTCGGGAAGTAGAAGTGAAGACCCTGGATCTAGTTTCTACCATCCAGGCTGCGAGGAGTTTTGTATTCATTATCTATGTAGACTAATCATAAACAGATGGCTGCGTCCATACTGTGTCTACAAAAGTCTATAAAAAATGATGTACTTCAAGATCATTCCTGTATCAGAATAGTTAGTCCATTAGTTAAAGTTTTGAATCTGAGTATGGGAATGCCTACCTCAGTGATGATATAATCTTATACATGTATTTTGTGTTGAAAATTGCAGGTTCCAACCAGGTCATCCACAAGACAATCCTTGAAATGATAAAGCGCTTCACCCTTCCTAGAATTACAAAACCCTAATCTATTCCAGGCTTCGCACTTTAGGGGGCAAAATACTTGTCATCCATTTGACCATCCCTGAGTCAGTCCTTACAGCAACATTTCTTCAACTTGAACAATGATTTCGTGTTGCGGGCTTGCCTGCAACGGGTCGCTTTCTATCGACATCGACACATTATCTAGAAAGATGACTTAGGAATCGACAGTACCTTGAAGTCTGCATGCATCAATGGCAGGTTTCTCACCTTTGACGTCAGTTTACATCATTGACTTTCGATCAAAGGATTCCGTGAAAGTGTTCGACATCAAAACATCTATTCACATTTCACGGGTTGTGCTTGGTACTTTGAGAACCATTGACATTACTGGTGGTCTCTCTCACGCTTGTTAACAGTTTACATCATCGACTGGTAATCAAGTGGTTTCTAACATGTTCGACATCAAATCATTTAATCACATGGCTAGAATCGTACCAATTCGGGAAGTAGAAGTGAAGACCCTGGATCTAGTTTCTACCATCCAGGCTGCGAGGAGTTTTGTATTCATTATCTATGTAGACTAATCATAAACAGATGGCTGCGTCCATACTGTGTCTACAAAAGTCTATAAAAAATGATGTACTGCAAGATCATTCCTGTATCAGAATAGTTAGTCCATTAGTTAAAGTTTTGAATCTGAGTATGGGAATGCCTACCTCAGTGATGATATAATCTTATACATGTATTTTGTGTTGAAAATTGCAGGTTCCAACCAGGTCATCCACAAGACAATCCTTGAAATGATAAAGCGCTTCACCCTTCCTAGAATTACAAAACCCTAATCTATTCCAGGCTTCGCACTTTAGGGGCAATCTGTTACACTAAAAAATGTCACCATGACTATTTACAGTTAGTATGGCTCAATCAACAGTCATGCTACCCTCTTAGGCAAGTCTTATGCCTCTGCTATCCATCTCAAACTCAAAAAAGAGAGAAATTCTTGTAAAAGATGTGTTTATCTCTGGGGACGCAGGTTCTCTCAAGCCTTACCTGCGGGGACGCTCACAATGTTCACAAAGACTGCGTCCTTGGACGCTCTGTATGTTAAGGGACAGGTGCGTCCTTCTATAAAAGGCAAAATGCGCAAGTTTCATCTTAAAAAAGTTACTTGTGGTTACTTCTAGAACTTTCTAGAGGTCGGTTTGATGAAATGGATGCGCCTCCAATTGGTTCATGTATCCCTATTAAGGAGGAACTTATCCCATCAATAAGGGAGCTATCCCACCCAAAGAGGGGGATTATCCCATTGATGGTGGACCTGAATAACCTCTTTACAGCACTATAAATAAAGGCATTGAGCCAGAGGGAGAGGAGGTTGAAGCTATACATTTTCTTTGGGTAAATGCTGCAGGAATTAGGACTCCCATTTAGAACCTTGTGAGGAGAGATTGTCTTTGCTTGATTCTACTTGGAAGTGGGTGAGCTTTGTCAAAGTAGAGGAAAACCCTTGATGGACCCTGGGAGGAACTTGCACAACACCAAGGCCAGGTTGTAAGAGTTTCTTTGTTTCGTTATTAATACAAACTGGTTCATTTTTCTCAATAGCTTGTGTTAATGAGTTATTTCATGTGTTCCTTGGTCTGCATGTTGAATATATGTTTTATTATATGAGATGCAAGTGCTTGGTAATTGTTTGATTGTTTGTGGTTGCAGGAATTGATGTGAAGGAGGAGCTCATCCGGATCGGCAAGGACGGACTACAACAACAGCGTTTTGGAATAAGGTAAGCCTAAACACTTGTAGTTTTCATGTTTTAAAAGGTGTATTTAGAGAAAGATCGCTCCATTTTGTCTTGTTTGTCGCTAGAGAGTTTAGACTCCTAGGGAGGTCAGTTGTGTCCGCACAAACGACTTTTTCCGCAATGACACTAGTCTACGCATAGCAGCGCTCATAGGTATGACGGATCATCGAGCCTTAGAAGAGAGGCTCGCACAGTTGGATGAGCTGGAAGAAGAACTATTTTTGGTTGGATTTCACCAACAAGTCCAAAAGCAACGTGAAAAGGCATGGCACGATCGACATATTAAGTTGCGCACCTTTAAGGTGAATGATTTGGTGTTGTTGTATGATAGTAAGTTTGATAAATTCCCAGGTAAGTTTAGGGTCTATTGGTTAGGGTCATATATTATTAAGGAGATTACTGACAGAGGTGCGGTACAACTGGTCAAGTAAAATGGAGAACCCTTCCTAGGAAAGGTGAATGGCAGTCGCTTGAAGCCATACACCAGCGATCTAGTGATGTGACTATATGAAAGTGGCACAGTCTTAGTGCTCCAGGTAGCTGAAAGGAGGCACGGGACTATAAACTACACTACCCGGGAGCTGCGCAATGTCAGGACTGCGCACAGTAGCGAAGTGTCACAGAGTCCATGACAATGCGAGGATAGATAGAATTTGAGGATAGACGAGAGATTGGAATGTGGAGAAGAATATAAAATGGATATTGCCATTTGGATGGTGGAAGTTATGGCGGTGGTTGACAGTACAGTGACAGACTGCATGAAGTTGTTCGAACAGTCATTCGAGGTCCTAACCACCCTGCAGGAGGACCCGAGCATAGAGCACCTAGAGATAGAGGCGCGTGAGTTGCAACAAAAATATGACGAGGTAAAACAGACCGCGCAGATGGTTTCCCTTACACATAGGCTTGCAAGGATGCAGCATGCAAAGGCACTCAACGAACAAGTGGATGACACTCAGCATAAGGAAGCAGTCTTAAAAGCGCCCCTACAGCCATGGATCGATGAGGCTTATACAATTACAGCCTCCATTGAAGCAAAGCTTGCGCAACTACAAGCAACTCAAGAGAGGATTCAAGGCAGCAGTTCAACAGCAACAGTCACCGAACAGCTTGTGGAAGAATGCCAGCAGGCAGCCACTCAGTTCATTTCCGAAGTTGCAGGGATCCAAATAGAGCTGGGAGGTCTTTGCGCTAAGATCTCCGCACCTGTAGAGTGACTTGAGGACGAGTCACGATGTTTGTGTTGGGGGTCTGTTGGGCGCGGGATCCCCCAAGGGCAGTTCTTAGGCTTAGAGCCCAGATTTTGGTCCAATTTTGTAAATCCAAAGTGCGTAGTTGTTAAAGAGTCATAGGGTTGTCTACCCTTATTTTGACAATGTAATTTCCGTTGTAGAAGATCTACTCATGGTCCGCGGACCATGGGATTATATAAATAGAGCGAAGCTCTAAGTAGATAGAGAAATAAGATAGATTGAATAATGAAGATATCATGTATGTGAGATAGCTTTGAAGTGTAAGTCTAAGTTTTGGGTTGTAACATAGGTAGAGGTTCTGCAGTTGACTGCACAGAGGCCTAGTAGTCCAGAGCTGAGTGCACGGACCTCGACAACTGAGTGCGCAGGGCGAGTCGAGTCCATAATCATATGGAAGTATTAATAAAGAGAATTTTCTATCATTTTTGTGTCTTTATTTCCTGTTTATGCATTTGTTATATTGGGTATGAATTTCACTTCTAATGATTATATGATGCGCAAATGTGTATAATTGTATTGGTTAAGTGAACGCAAGTAAGAATATTTGTTTACGTGATCAGAAAATGATCCTCGATGACTTTTTAATGCTCAAAAATGAAAGTCAAAAGATGCTTATGGAAATAGTCTCATTGCATAGATTTCTTCATTCTGAATCCAACACAATTTGAATGGGCCAAAATGGACTCCAAACGAAGGAGATATTGTAAAATGAAAATTGCCCAATGTCCTTAGAAAAGGAGGCAATTTCATTAATTTTCAAACTATATTTAAAATTTTGATTTTTGGTATAGGCTCACGGGCCAATCCACAGCTGCCACGTGGCAGGCCAGAATTGGGCCACATGGCCTACTCCGGTTGGCAAAAAGAGGCATTATGTAAAATTTCTAAGAGTCTATGGGATTCGATCCCTAGACTTATCTCCCACAAGCGCAAGGTCTTAACTGATTGGGCTACGCATTGTTACTTAACAGTTAAAGGGCACGCGACATATTTATTTTATAACAGTCACAGGATTGGGGGTTAGGACCACCAGCGGTCCCCTTAACATTGTTCACATGCCGCTGATTGAAACAAACCACACGCTATTTGCCAACGTTAACTGCCAGATGTTAATGCGCCATGTGAGCGCTCCTCCACCAAAACTGCAAGAAGTTAGCACTTAATTAATTTCAGATTAGCCTTAATTAATCCTAAATTTATTTAATCACGGGATTAGCGCTGAAGTGGTTTATGCCTAATTAAATAGCGCTTATCACTAATTAATATAGGATTAGAAATTGGCGGTAAATTTGGTGGATTTCGCTATTTTCAAGCCTACTTCTAGATTTAGCGGCCATAACTGGAGTTCTTCCAGATTTGGAGGAGGATTTCTAGGAAGAAACTGTTTGAGTCACTCTATGAGTAATTTTCAACATAAAAGAGTGAAGCAAGAGGCTAACTAGGCTAATTGGAGCCTTCTGAAGCCAATGGAATAGTCCAAAGAAGTTGAAGAAGTAATATTCAAGCAAATTTTTATCCAGGGAGATTTTGGAGCTCAAGGCCACCAGTGGTTGGAGGCAGTTGTAGGAGCTACTAGTACTCATTCTCAACGAACCAATAGTCATTCCTAACTGTAGTGAGCCTTCTGAATCCATTGCAGGGTTTTGCAGAAGCATTTGGAGACTTTTAAAGGTTGAGATGCTACAGGGAAGTTTCAGGCAAGCCAGTGCCAACCGTGGAGGAAGGCCTAGTTTGGGGATGAAGTGCTCATTTTGAGCAAATGACCAATCTATTGTTGATGTGTGATTGTGTTGGAGACAGTAGAAGAGGTTTCAGTCACAGTTGAAGAATTCTGAAGGAGTTAGTGCCATCAAGAAGCTTAGGGAAGCTCAATGCACTGATTGAAGGAATCAAGTCTAAGGGAGCTTAGATCTGTTTGCAGAATGGTGACAGCCATGATAGGGATATAGATGGTTTTCTAAGCCCATTGGTTGAGTTTAGTAACCTTTGGAGTTAAGTTTGGAACTTGTAAAAGAAACTTTTCCATAATCCTAAAGAGCCAAGTCAAGATGACAAAAGCTCAAGGAGACGTAGCCCACGACATTCGGGTGAGCTCCTAGATTAAATTTGTTGTTATGTGTTGATTTTTGTTTGCTACATTATATGGTTGTTATGTGTGTTTAATATTAGCATAAACAAATGGACTTAAAGCAGTTAAACAGTTAAAAGAAATTACACATACACGTGTTTCAAGTAATTAATTCCGCAAATGTCAACATAAGCTAGATCATATATTTGTTAAGATTTGGAGTGGGAGGTTCTTGTAATCATAAAAATATGTTAAACCCCCATTTCAGATCATTACGTGAAGATAATTAATATCTGTCAATAAGATAAGTAAGATACTTAGACTAGTTTTGGAAATAGCGCAGTTCACTACCCTAGCAGCATGAAAGGACTTCAGCCCCTAGTTAGAGCTACACAAAAGCCGATTGTAACAGATCGCGAAGGTACTGAAGGATAGACCAAATCACGAAGCACCCTACACAAAGGCAGGTATAGTTGGAATAAACTGACATCACAACCATCTCAAGGGTGCGGGAACTTGGTTCTAGCATTCCTCCATACTGCTTCGGGTGAGACTTCATTCTGCGCTCCATGGGCTGATGCTGAAAGGGCCAGTAGTGTAGGGATTTGTTTGGATAACTAACGCTAAATCTGGGTCAAGCCCCCTCAAGCCAACACTTTCTAGTAGCTAATGGGAGTGTGTCTTGAACTCAAACAAAGGATTGTTCTAAACAAAAACCAGTTCAAAATGATGCTTATGCTGATGTAACTCATCTCGCTAGAACTATGACTTAAGCTGCAAAAAATCAATTTTTATTGTGCATTTTGAAAACATGTTTGAAAGTCTCTGAGAATGCCTTTTTCAATCATGATTTTATTGTCAATAGTAAAATGTATTAGATTGTTCAATAATTCCAATACTCTATCCATTTTTCAACCATTTTAATTATTGAATGCACTCCCAAAATCAAATAAAAGGGTGCTCCAACTAGTTACAAACTCAACAATTGACAAGAGGCTTGGTTGTAGTGAACAAGAAGTTTAACAACAATGTGAACCAATAAAGTTCAACATTGTATATCAACCAATGAAATCAATATAGGTAAGAGCTCTATTCAATCTACATACCCACTTCAATGCACAAACTTCAATGCATTTCATCATACATGAAGGACCATCTTACAATAACCAAGGCATACGAAACGTAAATACCATGTAAATTCTTTTAAGGTGGCATATGAGACACAAAGTCAATGCTCAAACTAGCGGACACACCAAACATAGCAACATTGGCTAGTTATTAATAAACATAATGGTCAACGCATATATATAATCTCAACTCGTATGGCATACCAACACTCGTATTATTGGCTTAAGGCCTCTGACGGTCATTCAATGCATAAAATAACCCAACGCACATACCAAGAGTGTTAAGGTACTGCAACCATATAGTTCACTGTATAGTTCATTGTACCGAGTACGTGGCATTCTTTTATAATTCTTTTGTCTCAATCCAAACAAAAGATAAGGAAGAACCTCGTAGTTATGAAGGGTAAAGAACTCTATCAACCTTTTTAAAAAGCTTCTTACTCTCTCATTCCTTTTTGGCATTTGTTATAGAAATAAATATTCCTTATACTCTTTACTGGTGTTCTCTGACGTCGTATAAGCGACTACGGTTTGCGTTTTTCCTCATTTTTCTTCAAAAGGCTTGAAAATACCAATTGTTTTCATACTTCATTAGAAAACGTGTTATTAGACAAACTCTGCTCATTGTTTCCATATTTTTCATTAATAGAGGGAAAGGCATCAATTTGGTATGATTACGATACCATGTTGGAATGTGAAACCAGTGGTTGGATGTGCTGCAATCTTCATATATAAGGAGCTGCTTCTTCTACGTGTAAGGCTTGCCTTTGTTTCAATATAAAGCATAGATACCAAAAAATGTAGATACCAAAAGAACGCCAGGCCAATACCTATGCGTGGTCTCGGAGCCTATTCTCAAAACAATTAATCATGATCATATGTTTGTCGATACCACCAAGCTTATAAATAAGATGGTCCATAGTGGTGAACTTGCCATTTTCTTATTAAAAACAAATATTCTCGGAATCAAAAAAATGTGAAGGATGCAAAATAGAAAGCAGCTTCACCTCCTCACCAAAAAAATAATCGCAACACCATTAACCAAACTAGAATGGCTCGAGGCATTCTTCATATGTTCACATTTTGAAGGCCCTTGGGAACCTTGTTATTCTTCTCTAATGGTCACTCCTCATTTGTAGAGAAATGTTTAACACAAAACATTGTTAAGGACATCACCACTGCTAAAAAAAATTCCTAAAGGACCAGTGGATAGTTATCAAATACTGAAACTACTTAAAACATGTGTTGGATGACCATTAAAGCACATAAACCTAGAAATTAACACACATGAACATAGAATAAAGTGGGATTATCTGCGTCCTATCACCATTCCTTAGAAGTTGGACTTCTGATAGTGTCTAGTGCTCGCCTCTTCCGCTCCACAACACAAGAATGAGAAACTTCATTAGATATGATGAAGTGAGAAGCACACAAAAGGTTTCGCTACCATTCATGAGGATGAACCACATTAGTTGGTTCAAAATGTCGACCAAATAACATTGATGTGATTAATCCGAAAGACATGCTTACAACAATGTGAATGTTAGATCTGCAGTTGCATAGTTCTGTCAAATATTATTTTAGGCCAGACTATACATAGGAGGAGAGAACATGAAACATTTCTGAGAAATGAGGCATATAACCAATAGAAATGAGGAAATTCTAGGGTTGTTGGACTATGCATACAAAGAAATGGGAAAGGATTTCAGGACTGCTCTTAATGGAACATCTAACAAACTGAGAGAGGTAGATTAGGCAGGTTTCTGAGAAAAACCTTATCTGATACCATGTTAAACACACACCAAAATAATATGTAACAGATAAGATAAATATAAATGCATATTATTCAAAATGATATATAATTTTATACAAGTCTAGTGACCCTTGGTTTCATATTCCAAGTGGTCTCTTGGACTCCAATGATCTTTCACATGTCACACCATAACCTTTAGTGGATTAGGTGTCCAACAAGCCTGAATTTTTAAAGTGTCGGAATTATGTCAAGTTTATACTTAGATAAACCACAATTTCCCTAGGAGTCTAATGGAGTGATCGATCTTCTTATTTGATTGATGGATTTTTAAGAAGAAGAATGTTGAGGGCAGAACCTTGAAGTTGGAACTTGTTGTAGCGGCTACAACACCCTCCAAAATTTTGTCTTGCGCTCAAATTTCAGAGTCTTCCTTGGTCTTTTCCCTGATTGTTGCAAACACTTAAGCTCATTTCATGATCTTTCCTAAAGTCCTTTGATCCCTCTTACTTGTTAGATCAGCTATTGTTGTTTGGCATGTTTGACTATTTTTCCATGCTTATGGACCCTTTCTGGTGGTTTCAAAGATTGGTATTTATGTATACAAGTTTTCCTAGCTATGTAAACACAAGTCACACTCATACACAAAGTTTTGAGTACTCCCACACAAGTGTCATCACAATTGTCCTAAAGTCTATCTCAAGTGTCGCACTTGTCACTTCTTGTTATGAGACAGTCACACAAAGGGAAATTATTTCCTTTTGTTCCAGTGGTCCATGTTTTCATGTCGACAAAGTATGCTAAGTGTATGATCACAAGTTTAAGTTCATCAAAATTCCATCTTCTTCCCGTACTTAGCCATTTTTCCAAAAATCTTCTTGACCTAGCAACTCAACTTCACTAGACCCCATAGTCTCAACCCTCATTGATGTGACCTTTCTTCCTAGAAATGCGTAGTGCATAGACATTGTCCTCTAGGGTAGTTTCACTATGCAATTCGAGAGCTCAGCAGCCTGCCTTGACCCCCAGAATTGCGCAGTAGTTCCTCCCAGTCTGACTTGAACTACGAATTTTGCACTTTCACTCCTCAAGAGTTTCCTCTTGCATATTGGTACCCCATAATGCACAAAGAACTGATCCTCCCTAGCCTCTAGAACTGCACAGATGTGTCCCTCAGTGTCCTTCCTCAGTCGGAGCTCACTGACCTCAAGAACTGCGTTGACTTGTCCTCCAGGTCCCTCTGCTGCCCAGTCCCCCTTGCCTCTAAAAACTGTGCAAATCTGACTCCAGGATTCCATCCTGCATTAGCCATTATCTACGTGAACTACGCAATCCTGACTCCCAGTGGCCACTGCACAATTTTTCTCCCCAATGAGGACTGTGCTCAAAAGTCCCTCAGTCAAGCCTGAGTTATGCTCTGCACAGCCTCAGTGATAAACCCCTCTCCCTATCAACTGGAACTGCACAATGCACAATTAATAGGCCCTCTCTTCCAACCTGTCACTGGTCATGGGACCAGTTCATGGATAATAATGCATCATCCTATACTAGGGAGTTTTCAGATTGATTTCGTCCCGTCATGAGTGAATTGCAGGAACAAGTGCATTTTCAAATCATTGCGAGATGATGAAGAAGGAGAAGAAGGAGGAAGCATGCCTAAAGACTCACTTGTAGGTGAACGGACAAATGAACCTAACAAGAGAAAGCAAAAGGAACACAAGTGTGAAACCACCTTCCAAGACAAAAGATCATTGAAGACCCCGCATAATCAAGCTATGTGGAGGAGAAGAGAAAGAATATCCAAGAACACATCTATCACTCAACAACAATAACGGTTTGACATTGCCACATCATCAAGCCAATCCATGTTAGCAGTGTCATTTCAAGTCATGTCATGAGTTGTCATATGCCACATCATTATTTTGGGCCATGTATATAGTAAATGAAATGTATTGTAAAGTGGAAGTCCAATGGACACAAATGAATATGAAGAGTCATGTAAATTGAAAAGTCATAGGAAGTTGAACAGGGATGAGGGTAGTCAAAAAGTCTCAAGGGGTAAGCATCACCCCTTGTTTATATATACCCCCTCATTATATGAGAAAAGGAATTTTCACCTTGGCTCTTCCTGAAAGGCATTAGAGAGATCAACTAGTTCTTTGAGGAGCAAGGAGTGGCTCCAATGTCCCACTACTGGGGCTAGTGATGTACAATGTAAATATGTGTCTTGGAACTTTTGCTTAGTTATAGAAAGATTTTAAGGCCAACACATTCTTCATGCATGACCTATGAATGTTTGTAAGACTATTCTGTGAAGCTTTTTATTTCATGTTTTCTTCCACATGTACTAAGATAGTTGAACTATTTTGGTTATTTTAGTGTTTATCTTGTTGGGAATGTGTTGTAATGGTTGTCACTATTGTCTCATCCTTGTGGACTATTCCATGAGATACCAGAAAAATATTTATTTGTTTATCAGTTATAACAACCGTCACATCCATTGTGGACTATTATGTTTGGTGTTAGACAAATCTTCCCTTGTTCATTGATTGTAATGACTGTCGCATCCACTATGGACTATTTCATTGGATGTTGGACAGGTTCTTCTGGCTCATGTGTGTCTCTTCCTGGGTGGTGCTATTACCTCTCACTTAGAGGCTTATTTTTCTCCCCCTTTTGTAGTAAGAGAACCTAGATACAGTTGCGTTGCACACTCACCGGGCACACTCACCTTGGTTTTTCGAAGATAACATTGCATCACTCTCTTGTGTTGGTAGCTAGAGCCAAGGAAAATCTTTAAGTATTTTTTAACCAAACCTTTACACTGAATGAGACTCCTACACTAAATGGTGTGAGGTATGATTGGGAATTCGTATCGGGGAGATCCCCTAAATGTTGGCAGATCCAGCACTGTCAACAAAACCTTGATGCAAGAATTTGCGTGGAATCTGAAAGATTCCCTAGAGGCCCAAAATTGACAGTTTCATAACCAGGCCAACTTTATACTCATTTTGCTCAGTTTTTCACAAGGAAGATGATGGTGTGATAAGTTTATTCATCTGAGCAACCAAATTTCAATCAACCCACAAAAGAGAATTTTTTAGGAATCTTTGAGATTCCTAGGGAGCCCAGATTTGACCACATCAAAAAGGGGTCGAGTTTATGGTCAAATTTCATGGTTTTTTGCAAGGAATGCAATGGGACAGATAGTTTCTCCATCTGAGTAGCTAATTTTTAGGTTGTCCCAGACTTGGAGTGTTGGAGAGGTAAATCCCCTCTGCGGACAGAGGCGATCCCACTAGCCCAAAATGGGTCTAGCAACAATCAAATCACGCTACTATGCAAGTTCCTAGTTGCATACTGAAAGTGGATTACGAGAACCAACCTGGAGTCCAACGCTAATGTCGAAGAAGAGTTGATACTCCTGTTCCCTTGCTCCGGCAGGTCACAATCCTTGCGATCCCTGCGTATGGATACCTGCACATGCAAAAAACGAAGCGAATACAAGCATAAAATCCACTAAAATACAACTATATTTCAGTCAGAAAGGAAATAAACCAAACATTATCATGATGAACAATGAGATTGGAACCATAACAGTAGTCGTTTATTAATGAATAATCAACAGAGAAAGATAGAACTAAGGTTCTGACGTTGAACCTCTCCTCTGGCTGGGCGAGCAGCTATGTATGTCTTGCAATAGACCTTCTCTCTCTCAGACTTCTGGCAGCATAACCTCCCTATGCTTCAAGACTCTTACTATCACTCAAGACAAGCATCATCACAACTAGCATTACTCAAAAACTGGCTTGTCTAATGCATGAGGACAGACTTTTATAGATGGAGAAGGGAGGAAGATACAATGCATCAGGACACCCATTGTGGATTGGCATTATCTCCGAAAAGCAGCTGTGGATAGATGTCTAGGATAGATGATGACTCTCGACCTCTATCAGATAAACTTTATCCTCAAAAGACTTCGTGATCTGAAGGGAAAAAACATCTGGGCGCGCGTTTGTCAAAAATCATTACCAAATTTGGTTGGCGCAGGTGTTGTTCTGAGACAGAGCGCCAATGGTCGCACTCCCTTTTGAGGATCTCAGTGATTGGCGCGGGTAAGACATTGTGGACCCGCGCTAATGGGAAAAGGGCACTTTTCAGGGATATTTTGCAGAAGGTGTCTTCAGGGAACATGAAGTACATACTCAGGGGAACATAATGCAAGTGTTTTTAGGTTATGTCACTGTTCACAGGTCCTGAAATGCGTCCTCCAATGTACGGAAACAGGGGTAACAGGGACGGTGACCAATGGTGACAAATTACTGTGTAACAGATGCCCCCTAAAGTATGAGGCCCGAGAGAGAGAGAGGGGTGAAATGCTTTACAAGAACACATGTAGCTGTCGCCGAGAATCTACATTGAGAGATACAACTAATAGCTCAAATACATGATGTATGTGGTATGGTCGCAGCCATCCATAAGAGAGTACATGATAATCGAGATCCATAGTATGGACGCAGCCATCTGGTTAGGATCAATGAATCGACTCAGGTATGGTCGCAGCCATCCAGTGAATGAGTCATGTATCAAGAATTACGCCTAGATTACAACAGACACAATCCAGGGTCTTGCGCTCCATCTCGACCCGAACACAAGTACAAGTTCAAGCATGCGAATATATGAGCTGAAGTCGAACATGCATGAACATCGTATGATTACCAGTCAATATTGGAAACTGTTAACAGACGCAAGAGGTACCACCAATAATGACAATGGCCCTCAAGGTACTATAGGTACAATCTACGGCGTGCGAAATAGTGATCTGATGTCGAACACCCGTAGAATCATTCGATCGGAGGCCAATGATGAACACCTCACGTCGAACACGAAGAACCTGCCATTGAGGCATGCAGGCTCCAAGGCACCGGAAGGGAGTCTCTAGATCAACTTCCTGGATAATGAGCTGAAGTCGACAGGAAGTGACCTTGATCGAAGGTGGGCCATAATGTTTCCCACATCATCGACATGAGACAATAAGATAATGTTGTGAATCAAGATTGTGCGAGCTATCAGAGAGAGGTTGTTTCTTTGCAGAGGTCAACTTCTCTTGAACATATCAGCGGCACGACAGTGGAATTGGCAGTATTTGACATCAACGTATCAGAGGTCATGGTGACGAGGCAATGAGCAGATGAGCGGTCAAACAGGATTACCCAAATCCATGGATACAAGTGAAAAATGAGATGAGATATCCCCACCCAGACACGAAAGCAGACAAGTGCCATGTTCAAGAGCGACATACTGCCGACACGACGGTAATTATGGTTCCTTTTTTTTTTCCCCCGCCATTTCTGGCGAGTACCCCAATTATTTTTAACAAGCTTGATGGGGATAGCATATGCTTGTAGTGCGTCATTTCGACAAAATCCGATGTCATCAGGTTTTAACGAGTCTGACAAAGGAAGAACTCGGCGTCTTTTCATGTTTAGAGAGTTTGAAAAGACAACAGAAAAGGAAACTCTAGGAGTGCCCTTTTTCGTAAAGTTGTGTCTCTCAAGCCCAAAAAAGTATAAAACAATGCTCCAAAGAACCGCCCGACCATTACGATCGAGGAGTACTTTTCATAAATATTGATTTCGACCTGAAAAAGTAAAAAAGTGATCAAAACCACGTCGTTTCGTAACCATTAAGGAGTTTGAAACGACAAAAACCCGGTAATCTTTTTATGTTTTAACGGTCGACAAAAAGAACTTAAAACGACTGCCCCTTATTAACGTTTTAATGAGTCAAGAGGAGTAACTCGGCAATCTTTTCCTCTTTAAACGGTCAGAAAAGAGCTGAAAGCAGACCTTAAAAATAACCTTTTCACATGTTTTACTGAGCCTGGAAAAGTAGAAAAAGGAGCTCATTTCGTTGCTTGAGTTGCACCAATCCCTGTCATCATACAAAAAACAGCGTAAAACCCACTTCGACATAAATATATTCCAAAAATACTCAAAAAATATCATTTTTAATGTATTTTTAGGTCAAAAAATGCTATAAATAGTGAAATGGTAAAAAATAAATTTACTTTTCACTTTTTACCTTGTGAGCTTACCATTGGAGGGTTTTGGGTGCAAACTTCAATTGCTGATTGCGATCAATCCAGGAGATCATTCGAGCCGCCGTCTGAAGCAAGTAAGAGGCCTCATCCTTAGCTTTGTTTTCATTCCATTCTTTCAGTTTTTCATCCATAGATTAGTCCCCTGCCATAGGATTTGCAAATTCATAGGGTTGCGCCATTGGCGCGAGTTTCCCGCACGGGTTCACGCCAATGGGATTTTTTGCCTAAAGGGGGCGCGACCTTGGCGCGACTGTTTTGAAAATAGTCGCGCCAACCGCACGACCTAAATTTGCCTCAAATTTGACCATTGAAATTGCAAATTTTCCTCAATTTTGATTTCACCAATGATTTAATGATGAAAATTGCGACTCTATGGTTGCAGGGATTCGTCAGAATGGCTGTAGAATGGAGAGAAAGAGAGCACGATGCCATAGATGCCATGGCAATGGAGGATGATGCATGCATGGATTCTTTGAGAGACTGTGGCTTGAAGAAATTCTTCCTCACCTCATATTTACGTGCACAACCTGAGTTGCTGCGATTTATTGTGGATGCTTGGGATACGGAGGATCAGGTATTCCGCCTGAAGGATCAAACATTGGAGTTAGATGTTTCCGATGTCTACTTCATCACTAGGCTATCATGGAGAGGTGCACGGCCCATCTTGACTGGTAGTAGGCCTTCGGGGGAAAAGATGGGAGAGGTGATGGAACGAGTTTGTCCTAGGGCACGGTTTGGATCAAACAGTGCCAAAGTAGATATTATCACGGTTCCCGACCTGGTGCTACGAGTGATATTATTCACTATCATACGGACGGCTGGGGTACAAGCGCCCCACGAGGCCAGCAAGAATCATTTGCTGCTGGCCACCGAGTGTCTCCAACCTACATTGTTTGATTGGGCCACGACAGTGACGACAAATATCAAGAGGCAACTTACCAAATGTAAGCGTGGCAACAAACAGTTCGGATACGGATCTATCATAGTATCTTTCTTCCTGGAGCTACTGCCGATATTTCGGATTCAGAGAGGTATAGTGGCAGATCCAGTGCCACGAGAGCCGAGGTTGGCTCAATGGGTAGCACTCATTCCCAGAGGAGGAGGGGGCCAGCAGATGGCCTGGAGGCCCGAGTTCTTCATTTGGCTCCGTCACCAGATGATCGTCATAGAGGATTGGCCCTATGCGGGCACGGATTTTACTGGAGATCCAGATCTCCCATTGCCTGCGGGAGAAGACTGGGATGAGGAGCTAGGTAAGAACTCTTTGTGTTTTTGATGTTTTTATGTATTTAATTTTTTTTTGTAATACATGCCAGTCTCTGACAACAGATATATATATGTATGCAGATGTTGGTGCAGAGCGGCCAGCTGACTTGTCTCATATTGCACGGAGGGCACAACCTGCAGCCGACCCTCAGGTAGGGGGTGATGCGTATGATGATCTAGTACAGAACCTTGAGGCACTTACTCGAGGGATTCCAGATTATGGCAGATTGGCAGACGTGCCTAGAGCGTATCAGAGGCACATGGTGGGAGTATCTACTCGTGTCCATCGTCTGTTGAGACGTTTGGTGCGAGCGGTGACATGCTATCATGAGCATCACCGTGATTAGACGCCTAGGTTTCATTTTTGCATGCTTTTGAGAGACATGTTGTCAGCGGCCGTATGAGTTTTGGACATGTATTATTTTTTGGATTATGTAATGCGCGTGGCGCAAACATTATGACACATACGTATATATATACATATGCCTATGGTTTATTACTGTGTTTTCATGTGCTTGCTTGTATACTGTTTTTGTTACAAATTACGCAAATGTCTATCTAATACATGATTGGCCAATGCATCAGATAATGTGTTTAATTGTCATGGAATATGTTGATATGTGATAAAATCAAAGTTCTTTTCTAACAATCTCACACGTAAATACAACCTTAGAATGTGATGGTCTCTGACGGAATATTGCCCGTTGAGCTGGTGGACGACAAGTTGAGAGTCCAGGTTCACTACCAATGCACGAATGCCGAGATTAATTGCTTCAGCAAGTAGCTCGATTATAGCACAGTATTCGGCGACATTGTTAGTAGTACGACCCAAACGCACACCCTGACAATCTATCAGCTCGCCATGAGGATCGTAGATCACCCATGCCGCAGAGGACAAGTTGCGTGTACTACAGCAGACACCATCAGCGAAACCAACATAAGGTGCATCAGACATATGCACAAGAAGCGAAAAAAACACAATAAGTGGCAGTTACGCCTTTGAAAACTGACACACACACACACAACACACTTGCTAGAGTACATGTATGTACAAAATAAAATGTACCAGCATCAGCATAGTACTTTTTCAGGTAAAGCCCATTTCGAGGCTTCCCAAGAGGGTTCCCTTCATAATCAATCAGCCCGTAGGCCCCTTTCTGCAGAACTTTCTTGACAATGTAAGGGCCTAGCCACATAGACTCGAGCTTCCTGCTCCTAGCTTATCCTTTGCCTGATCGTAGAGCAGGACTAAATCTCCCTCAACAAAAGAACGTGGACGTACGGTCTGATCGAAGTGAGTCTTGACTCGCTTCTTTTGTGTTTCGATGGCCAAAGAGGCCAGGCGACGAGTTTCATCTAGCCGCTCTAAGTAAAGAATGCGTTCTTCTAACGGAGTGGTGTTGGGAAGTAGCTCGACAGCTAATTTTAATGAAGGGATTTCACATTCAATTGGAAGGGTAGCCTCTAGTCCATAAACTAGTTGAAATGGAGTGAAACCAGTGGCATCCTTCACTGAGGTTCGGTAGGCCCACAAGGCAGGGAACAACATCAAATGCCAGTTAGACTTATGCATGCCAACGGTACGTTGAAGCATCGTAACCAAGATCTTATTGATAGCTTCAACTTGGCCATTGGACTGAGGGTAGTATGGAGTTGAACTATCATGCTGCAAGCCTAGCTGGGTTGTTAATTCCGACATCATATGATTACAGAAATGCTTCCCGTGATCAGTGACGATAGCTTGAGGGACGCCGAATTGCGAAATAACATGATTAAATAAAAATTGCGCCGTTGTGTGACCGTCTTCAGTTAATGTAGGCATCGCCTCGGCCCATTTAGTAAAGTAATCGACGGCAACGATAATAAACCCATGCCCCCCAGCCGAGCGAGGGTTACAGGTCATATAATCAATGCCCCATTTGGCAAAAGGGCCGACGGAAACAACAGGGTGCAATGGAGCAGGAGGCGCTCGCATTTTCCGCTGGTATATCTGGCACTCATGACAAGAGCGGACGGCAAGGATGCAATCCTTGAAGATAGAGGGCCAAAAGTAGCCAACGCGGAGGATTTTTTGGGCAGTAGCATATCCAGACATATAACCGCCACAGGCACCAGAGTGGCAGTCATTCAAGACCCGCTCAGCCTCCTCGAGAGTAAGACAACGGCGGAGAACAGAGTCGGCGCCGAGACGATATAATGTATCGCCAATGATACGGTATGGTTGAGATTGATGACAAATCCTTCGCCGAGCGTCTTTGGACATGCCCGGACGAAAGGAGGACGTTTGTAGATATATAATGATATCCCCGTACCATGGATCGAGGGTGCTAATGAGGAATAAGGTCTCATCCGGAATTTGATCCTCTATGTGAGAGGAATTTGATCTGGAAGAAGATGGCAAAGAGCAAATTAACTCAGCAAACACAAGGGATTTCTTGGACTTGGCAGTGGTAAATTCCAAGTCAAACTCTTGGAGGATAACAATCCACTTTGAGTACTTGCCCCCCAGCAACTGGCATGATAATATATACATCATGGGGTTGCAGTCAGAAATCACCGTGGTAGTACGCAGCAGAATATAATGACGGAAACGTTGGACAGCACAAAAAACGGCCAAAGCCAACTTCTCGACGTAAGCATATCGAGTTTCCGTATCTAAAAGGTTGCGGCTGAGATAATAGATAACATGCTCAGTGTCATCATCGTCAGTTTGGACAAGAACCATGCCAATGGTAGTGTTGGCGGCGGCCAAATACAGAGTGTAGTCGCGATAATAATTCGGAGGACGGAGCAATGGAATAGAAACAAGGAGGCCCTTGAGACACTCAAAAGATTCCTGAGCAGTGGTATCCCAATGAAAAGGGACATCGTGTTTTAGTAATCGTGTAAAACCTTTGGCCACCTCGGCATAGTTTGGAACGAAACGACGTAAAAAATTTGCTTTACCCTTCAAGCTTTGCAATTGTTTTAAAGAAGCAGGGGGAGGAAGATTCACTATAGCCTCGACTTTAAGGGGATTCAAACGGATGCCCTCTCGGGAGACAACAAACCCGAGAAGTCAGCCGGATTCAACGCAGAAGACACATTTGTGAGGATTAAACCTGATTCGGTAGTATCGACAGCGAAGAAAGATTTCGCGAAGGTGCTTAGGGTGGTTCTGACGTTTGGCTGAATGAGCAGGGAGATCATCCAGGTAAGGCTGTACAATGTGTCGAATGTCATGGAATGCATAAGACATTGCACGCTGGAAGGTAGCACCGACATTTTTAAGACCGAAAGGGAGCTTCTTATAGGCAAAAGTGCCCCATGGACAGATAAAGGCAGTTTTGTGTTGATCACCGGGACAATATTAATCTGGTTATAACCAGAAAAACCATCCATAAAAGAATACATTTAACTTCCGGCACACTCGTCAATAATTTGATCAACGAATGGTGTGGGAAAATTATCTTTAGGACAGGCCCGATTTATATCACGATAATCGACACAAACACGGATTGTACCCTGTTTTTTAGTCACAGGGACGATATTTGAAACCCAATCTGTGAAAGGAATAGGATAAATAAAAACGGCTTTAAGAAGCTTCTTTACCTCGGCCTTAATCGCTGCAGCCTTTCGGGGGTGTACAGGGCGTAAACGTTGGCGAACAGGCTTAGCACCTGGGTACGTGATTATCTCATGCACCACTATACTAGGATCAATGCCGGGCATTTCTTCATAGGACCACGCGAAGACATCACGAAATTCGCGAAAAAGATTAGAATATAGTTGAATCTCCTCCGGAGTACATGTGACTCCAATGTGAAGATGCTCGACAATCCCTGGTTTCACAGAGATGTCGATGGGCTGGGTTTGCGTAATGTTTGCCATATTCCCTTCAGAAGACACCTGATAAATCTGAATAGGTGTTTGTAATGGGAGGCAAGGAGCAAACCGCTGAAGGCAAGTGAGAATATCTTGAGGGACAGGGAGAAACGAGGAACGATGGTGAGAATCATGCTAAGGCAGTTCCTCGAGAGACATAGTCTCAATAATGGCTTCATCAGAAGAGAATGTTTCTTGTAAAGGATCCGAAGAAGTTTTATCTAGAAGCCCTGAGGATGGATCAAATGAATGGAGAATCGTGCTCGAAGGAGCAAGTTCAGAAGAAGAAGTCGATGCATCAATAATTTCAATATAGTTTAGTTCAGCAGGACTCAACGGCATCTGGTCGCCCCAAGAATCTACTTGGTGGGTGGGAGGAATGATCCATGGATCAGAACAAGTAGTAATCATATTAACAGAGGTGACGTTAGGAGGTGGGAGCGGAAAAACACCCATATGAGTGGGATCTTTGAAAAGTCCGGCTCCCAGACTCTCAGATAATTGCGAGGTATGCTCCACAAAAGGGATGTTACCTTCAGAAGAGGAAGCGAAGAATGATAGTTGGTCTATGGTAACAATCTTCCCTTGATGAGGGAATCGAATGATATGAAACAGAGATGAAGCAACAGCTTTCATCGCGTAGATCCAGCTACGTCCGAGAAGGAGGTTGTAGGTAAGAGTAGCGTCAACAACTTCAACTTCCATTTCGACCATCTTCCCTTCCAAAGTGATGGGAAAACGTTGGAGTATACCATAAAGACGGGATGCTCTTCCATCAAAGGCTTCCAAGGTTGTGGGAGACTGGCTTAGCGTCGGGGATCTGATGGCTTTCCAACAGGCAACAGACATGATGCAAGTAGAAGCACCTTCATCAATGACTGTTCGATGAATTGTCTTGGAATCAATGATAACCTGTATAAGGAAAGCAATTTGGGGAGGCGGTCTCTGCGTATGGCGTTCTAAGTCAAAAGTAATTAAATCCGAATCGGCCGGGTCTATGCCACCAATAGTGGATAGCAAGGACTTCCTCTGAGAAGGGAAGATCTGGAGAACTTCTAAAGCGGACATAGCCGACGGAGTCTGTGCTAAGTCCTCAACTATATTGTAGTGCTGTGCAGCACGAGCATTTGGGTTGTAAGAAGATTTCCGGAGTACTCCTTTTGGAGGGGGTCGAAGAGGCGTCTCAGTAGTAGGTCTCTCAATGTGGAGTGGACCCGAACTGAACGGTGGAGCACTAGAGGGTATCTCAGGCTCCTTCCCGGCAGATGGTGGATAATATTTTGTTCGAGTACTGATATTAACAGGTATCGTTCCAGCCATAAACACTTGAGAACCGAAGGAAGAGGGAGGGTGAGAAGGGTCAGCCACCATCTGAGTTTTTTGAGTTTGTCGTGTGGGAAAGGGTTCTTTAAGCACCGCAGGAGTCGCGGGGGCGCCTTTCAACAAACGACTAACTTCGGACCACCTCGGGCAGTCCTTGGTATAGTGATCCTCATCGCAGATAAGACAAGGATACTTGGGTTTGCGTTTAGCACCGTCCTCGGGCGGAGGTTTAGGGGCTTCTTGTTTAGGTGGATCTAGTTTATTTTTCGCTTTCCCTTTCTTCTTTCCTTTCGAGGCTTTGTCTACCGTGGTGGATTGGACGGCATTAACCTCGGAAGTAACATTCAAAATGGGTGCTACCTGGGAAGGTTGGTCATTCGAAGCAGTCGATTTTTGCTTCCCAGGGTTCGCGGGATTCTTTTTTGAGGATGAACTAACCGAACCAATAATACCGTCAACAGTTGGTGTTGGCGGGGCTTTAGATGTTCCTGGTCTTGGGGCATCAGGCAGATAATCATACAATGTACCTGACTGAGAGTAAACCAAGTCAAGGTACTGAGCGCGCGCGATAGCTTGCTCTTCAGTGACACACGCCCCCATGGCAATGTCCCGAGCTATTGGAGGAACGAACGAAGTCGTGAACCAATCGGTAAGAAGCTGGTCGGGAATCCAAAATTTAATCATACGCCTACGCCATCTCCATTCATGGATATGATCAGAGATATGCGTAGCCGTTGTTTGTCTTAAGGATGTGAGGAGGTGTGTACCCGTTTCATATCGAATGGGTAACTGAAAATGCGTGAGAAATGCCATAGCCAAGGAGTTAAAATCCTGAAAGGATCCGCGATTAAGCTCAATATACCACTTAGCTGCAGAGCCAGTGAGAGTCCGCTGAAAAAGGCGAAGCCGAATTGAATCGTCAAGCCATGAATTGGATGAGCACCAAAGGTGATAAGTCATGACATGGGCTTGTGGATCTTCATTAGCTTTACCATCAAATTTTGGACAGTCACCGGGAATTTTCGTTGGAACCGGAGGCCAATATGGGTTATGAATAATAGGATCATTAGTCAATTTAGACACATCCGGTAATTCTAAAGTTGCTAAGAAAGGTAATTGAGGATTAAAGGACATTTGGGGCTCCTGTTGAGATGGAGCACCAGGGTTCCAACCAGTTGGCGGTTGCCCCCAAGGGCTTGGTCCGGACAGATTTGGCCCCATAGGGTTTGGTCCATAGGGATTTGGGTTCTGCCCCCCAGCATTCCAGGGATTACCAAACGGTCCTGCAGAAGCACCATATGGTTGCAGATAAGTCTGATAAGGATTCGTCTGCAGTTGTTGGTAATTTTGATATGGGGCAAACAACGGTTGCCCTTGAGGTTGCTGGTGACCATAAGGTGGTTGGACTCCAAACTGAGTTTGAGAAACAGGCTGAGTTTGATAGGTCTGTTGAGATTGAACTCCAGCTTGCATTTGAAAACCAAATGGGGTCTGGGGTCCAGCCTGGGGAAAAAACCCAGGTTGAGCAGTGCCAGAAGGATGCCCTGTAGGTTGGGCTATCTGGCCGGAAGGATAACCTTGTTGATATTGAGATTGGCCTCCCTGCCCAGAAGGTTGTACCTACTGGGAAAGGAGTTGTTGTTGCCCAACTGAAGGTTGTCCCAACGGACCAGATGGCTGAGTGGGCTGGGAAGTTGGTTGGCCTGATTGGATTTGAGGCTGACCAACTTGCCCAGAAGGTTGACTATATTGGATGGTGGGCTCACCATGTGGTTGAACAGCTTGTCCAAATATTGGACCATACTGGACATTGCGTTGGTTTGGGTTAACAAATGATTGACCAATTTGTCCAGTAGGATAACCTTGCTGGATACCAGGTTGGACTTGTTGAATAGAAGATTGACCTGAGTTACCAGAAGGTTGCACATAAGAAGAGAAAAACGGACCACTAGAAGCAAAAGGGTTTCCATGGAAGGACTGCCCTTGTTGGTCTTGAGGAGGTTGTCTGGGAGATTGGGCAGACGACACTTGGCCACCATGAAAAGAGGTGGAACCCCAGTTAATTGACAATGGAACTGATACCTCAACAATCGGTTGAGACGGAAAATACTGCTCGTATGGCCCCTCTGTTGGGACATTTGACGTAGGATCAAAGACTTCGA
Source organism: Pinus tabuliformis (assembly GCA_031772625.1). Classification (NCBI taxonomy): domain Eukaryota; kingdom Viridiplantae; phylum Streptophyta; class Pinopsida; order Pinales; family Pinaceae; genus Pinus; species Pinus tabuliformis. Next base: position 1,331,658,466 of record CM062807.1, read on the forward strand.
ATAAAGAAGCCGAAGGACGACTAAAAATAGGAGTCGAAGAGGCTGCACATACCGTTGGAGCGGTTGTGATGGAGGTAACAGACACACTGCGATTTTGCGGAGTAAAAGGCTCCGTGGTGGGAAAAGTGTGTGGTGACCAGATAGAACCTGTGAAAGGAGTTCCATAGGGCATAGTATCCCTTAATGCTTTATACCCTGGTGGTAGGTCGCCAGTAGTAGGAGTACTACTGATGGGTACAGGGTCCGTTGCGGTGGGAATTTCACCGCTCATCGCAACGGACTCGTCATTCGTAGTAGGGGACAAGTCTTCCATGTCAGAGGAAGAAGTTGGGACTGACACACGAGGAGAAGTATAGTCCCAAAAAGGGACACTGTCCTCAAAAGGTTCCCAAACAGGGTTCCAATGAAACTCGTAAGTCTCGTCGCCGGGGGCACGAGAACTAATTGGTTGTATACTTGGAACCAGAGAAAGAGTTGCACTCACAACTGGTATCTCGGAAGACGAAATTGGTAATTCCGCCAGGATGAAACTTCACAAAACCTAGGGAATCTACCGAGACAAAATCCCTACTCAAACTAACGCAAACAAAATCTAATCGGGTAAATGTTATTGTGGCCGAATAAATTTTAGGATGCAAAGACACGACTTGACATTTTCATGTTTTAAGAGTCGAGAAAAGGACAAAAAGATGACTCTAGTCTCCTTCGAATGTTTAATGAGCACGAACTGACAAGACGCTCACTGGCACCTTTTCTTTTAAGGAGTCCGAAAAGGATCAAAAGTGACTACTCTGGAGACTCTAGGCAAAGGGTTTACCAAACAATCCGTAAAACTGCTTATACACCTTGGCAATCAGATGAAAACCAAGGACTTCCCGTACTGCAGTCAATCTTCCCGAATGCTATGTTCAGTGCATTACGGCTTGTAAGGCGGCAGACTCGGCTTCCTGTGGATAAAGGATGATAACCTAGTGGGGTCTCCCTTTTATACGCGACGGTACGTGGGAGCTCAGTCCGTACTGGTACTTATTGTCTCTCAGGAGGAATCACCCAACCATCAGTGAGGCAATAGTTACCAGGTTTTACGACGCCGGAACATGTCTCTAGCCTAGACCTCTAGAATATGTGCGTTAAGTTCCAATGCGTTGTTAGATTCATTCGGTTTATTTTACAGTTGATCTTCAATTAAGTTTCAGTTTTTTGGTCCTACCGTATGTGATCTCTCAAAACTTCCTAAATGCAAACTATATGCCAAAATTATATCATTTCGTTCAATGAATTCTAACTACAGAAGGGTTGAGATTTTCAAACAAACAAAATGAACAATAAACAAGCAAAAAAGATCCTAATGCAGCTAATAACAAGAAATGAAACTTTTTCTTTTCTTTTCTTTTTAAAAGCAACAAATAACACTAAATGCTAACTAATATAATGCAAAAAGATCTTTTGTTTTTTATTCTTTTAAAATGGCATAATGCATTTAAACAAATCTCAAGAGATATTAACAAGCATGAACAAACAAAATTCACTCAATGCAAAGAGAACCAAATCTGAAACACCAAGATGAACTGTTAAAACAAGGAAAAGCACAAAGACCTTCAATGAACCGTGTGATCTAAGTTCAAATGAAGTCAAGCAAAATCCAAACAAGCTAGAGGTGAATTGCTCGAAGCACAGAATAACAAGCTTTAACAACCACTAGACAGGTGCGGAAAACAACCAAAAAGTTGACTGGACAATCAAAAACCAAAACTTCCCACAGAAGGCTCGACATGCACAGCCACTAGATGCTCCAGGGCTGGGATACAAAATAGATAGAAAAAAGAAAACAACTGAAGGATAAAAGTAACAACCAGTCAAACAGAGGTCCAACACACTCCCAGAAGCTGCAAAAGATATACAAAGACAAAAATCTGAGTTTAAAGAGCTTCCAACAAACACACTGGCAAAATTCACAGGACTGGCGTGACTGTCAGCCTGCAACTTGCGCTATCAAGGAATTGGCGCGAGTTGCTATGGTGCAACGTGCGCCAACTGGCGCGACTATCAGAGATAAAAACACGCCAACACAGTTTGCTGGCCCAAAAAATAAATAAAAGAACCCAGGGTCTGGTCAACAGTACTAAGACAGATCGAACAGCAGAAAACAACTTCAAAGCTGACCCAGAAAGCTCATTTATGCAAGCAAGCAAGAGAAAACTAACATGCAAGACAAACTCCAAGCCGTTCGGTTCATAAACCAAACCGGAGATCGACTGAAGTGGCATTGATCTACTCCGCTAATGCAAAGCAATGGCGTTTCAAAGGCTGTCTGGCCGTGCTTCAGACTCCGTCCAAGGTTTATGAATCAAACAACAAATAGCTCCTCCCCAGTGGAGTCGCCAAATTGTTGGAGAGGTAAATCCCCTTTGCGGACAGAGGCGATCCCAGTAGCCCAAAATGGGTCTAGCAACAATCAAATCACGCTACTATGCAAGTTCCTAGTTGCATACTGAAAGTGGATTACGAGAACCAACCTGGAGTCCAACGCTAATGTTGAAGAAGAGTTGATACTCCCGTTCCCTTGCTCCGACAGGTCACAATCCTTGCGATCCCCGCGTATGGATACCTGCACATGCAAAGAACGAAGCGAATACAAGCATAAAATCCACTAAAATACAACTATATTTCAGTCAGAAAGGAAATAAACCAAACATTATCATGATGAACAATGAGATTGGAACCATAACAGTAGTCGTTTATTAATGAATAATCAACAGAGAAAGATACAACCAAGGTTCTGACGTTGAACCTCTCCTCTGGCTGGGTGAGCAACTATGTATGTCTTGCAATAGACCTTCTCTCTCTCAGACTTCTGGCAGCATAACCTCCCTATGCTTCAAGACTCTTACTATCACTCAAGACAAGCATCATCACAACTAGCATTACTCAAAAACTAGCTTGTTTAATGCATGAGGACAGACTTTTATAGATGGAGAAGGGAGGAAGATACAATGCATCAGGACACCCATTGTGGATTGGCATTATCTCCGAAAAGCCGCTGTCGATAGATGTCTAGGACAGATGATGACTCTCGACCTCTATCAGATAAACTTTATCCTCAAAAGACTTCGTGATCTGAAGGGAAAAAACATCTGGGCGCGCGTTTGTCAAAAATCATTACCAAACTTGGTTGGCGCTGGTGTTGTTTTGAGACAGAGCGCCAATGGTCGCACCCCCTTTTGAGGATCTCAGTGATTGGCACGGGTAAGACATTGTGGACCCGCGCTAATGGGAAAAGGGCACTTTTCAGGGATATTTTGCAGAAGGTGTCTTCAGGGAACATGAAGTACATACTCAGGGGAACATAATGCAAGTGTTTTTAGGTTATGTCACTGTTCACAGGTCCCGAAATGCATCCTCCAATGTACGGAAACAAGGGTAACAGGGACGGTGACCAATGGTGACAAATTACTGTGTAACATGGAGGTATAAGATGCATTATTTCCATGTCTTTATTTGACTTTGTTGAGATTATGTTTTGATTTTGAGTTCCATGTATGCCACGTTGTGAGAGGATATTTGCATGCCACTTTATGTGAGAGACTTTTATTTTGTCATGTTGAAGGAGAGATTTTATGAGTGAGAGTTCTTACAAAAGAACATCTCCTGGAGAGACATGCCACTATGGTAAAAGGGGTTCATCCTTGTATTGACAAAGAATATATCATGTACTCATCATCATCTTGTAACAACTTATAGTGAAACAACCTCCCCACTCTTGACACCAGGCCCGAGATGTAGTCCACACTAGACGAACTTCATTATCATCTCATTCAGTTATGGTTGTTCATGATTATTTATTCTTATTAGTTTATTGTTTCCTATTGATGGTTTGTTAAAGTGATGTTAGAATATGAATTTCTCATGATTTCACAAAGAAAATGAAAGCATTAGTAAAAGGTTGTGTATAATGGGGATTTTTATTTGAAAGAACTCACGAAAATTTCCCGAATCAAGTGGTATCGAAGCAGTCTCACCTTTTTTCCAGGGATTGTGACATGACTGTACAAGAAGGGAAAAGGAGAACAACAAAGATCTCTAAAATGGCTTCTACAAGATGGAAAGCATGGTAAATATATTGTTTGCAAATTCTCAAGAGAAAATGGCAAAAGAGGAACAGGAGAAAGAGAGCAAAGGACAATGCACCATCTCCATCTTCAGGTGAATATTCTTCTTATTCATATTCTTCTCATCATTCAAGTGAAGAGATCAAGCAGACCCTTCAAGAGGAGAATTTTGAATTAAGGAGACATCTACAAGAAGCAAAAGAGGAGAATCAAATATTTCAACTTCAATTACGAGCCATGGAAGAGGCCTTGGAAAAGTTGAAGTGCAACGAGGTCTTAGCAAAGCCATCATCACCTCCTTCAGAATCAATAATTGAGGTAAACAATGTTGGTAATTCTTTAGTTTCATTTTCACATGATTTTTTTCTATTGGAAGCATTGAGGTATCCATTTTAGGAACCGGCATAAGCCTCCTTACCAAGTTAGGGTATAAAGGAGGAGGACTGGGTGTTAATGATTAAGGAATGACTTAGCCATTGGAGATTATAAAAAGACCTCGATTTGAAGGATTAAGTTACACTAGAGGAGAGTGTCTAAAGGTAGAAGAAGCAAGAGTTTGTTTAGACAAAGAATCTAAGGCATTACAGAAACCATCAAGGAAAGAGGATGACGTGAACACATCACAATCTTCCCATGACAGTGAAGATTGCAAAAGAAGAGCTAAGGTAAGCTCTCATTTCCAGGATTTCACTAGAGACAACAAAGCGATGTATAAAAAGTCTTAGTATGCTACTATTCCTTTTGTTTATAAGTATATTGTTAATGATGAGCAAAGTTTATTGCATAAAAAGGCCTGTAGTTTTTGTGGCTTGTATAACCATGTGGTTGGCAAGTGTTGGGAAATATTGGTAGCAAGAAAGAGGACAAGACATGAAAGGCCTTCTCCACATTAGGGAAGGAATAAGGTTAAGAAGGTCTGGAGGAAGAATAATTTTTTGCAATCATTGCAACAGAGGTGAACATTAGAGAGCCACATGTTGGGAGCTCCATCCAAAATAGTGTCTCAAGAAGGAAAAAGTGCCTGTATAGGAACCAGTCAATGAAGCTTTACAAAAAGTGAATCAACTCCAGATGACCCATTCACTTTTTTAATTGAAATATGGTGGTATTAGAGATAGTAGCTTGTCATGGCCGCATTTTGTAAATCACATGTTGTGAAATGATTGTAAAAGTGAGGAAGTGTTTGTTATCACTTATGAATTCAACATGATGATGTTTTTGGCCTTTTTGTTGATAGTTGGATTATTAGTTTCGATTATCATTTTGCTGTAAACTTGACCAAAGAGTGTGATATAAACTCTTGGAAAGTATAGGGTTTGCTTGGTGTTGAAGCTTCGAAAATCGTTGCTACAACATGGGGGAAAACCACCTGATCTGGACCTTGGTAAGTAGCTCCTTTTCCGATTGGTGTAGTGGCTCTGACTGGGGATAATGGGACCAGTTTCCCAAAAGATATTTTTATAGTGTTGATGGGATGATATATGATGTAATGGGGGAATGATTAAGCTAAGTGTAATCTAATCTAAACTATTTAAACACATGCATATATCCTAGTTTGAACACTATTAAACTATAACTATGCCCGAGAATAAATTAAAGTATGTGATGTACAATAATGTCCCATAACAACCCGGATGCGGGTGAATTTACTGTGCATTAATGCAAGGGCGATGGAATGACGGCACTCGGCCCAGCCAGCTAGTGGTCAGCGCACCATCCCAGGCTTGGCCTTGGCACCTGCATATTCACCACAAGCGAGAGCAGGCCAGCATGCAAAAATTCATAAATTCTTGCTTTGGCCGAGAAATGCAGACAGATCAATTCATTATGGCGCCTATTAACCCCTTTGCTTGCCCTCTGTCCTTCAGTGTTTGTCCGCTCTAAGCAGAAATCCCCTGCAATAGAACTATTGTAGGACAATGCTACTGCCTGCTATGTTGTCTTGCCTTTGGCAATGGATTCCATTATTCCCATTCCCAGTTCTACCCTTTGAACCATTCCCAGGCACCCTCTGCTCATTCTCAGATTTCTTCCCAAGCCCTCAATTCTCCAGAGCTTCTCATTCGGCAGAACGAGATGGTTCGACATCGCATGTGGAATCGCAAAGGAGGGGACCTTGGGGGCAACTCTCACTCTCAGGCTACGCGCAATGAGGATCCGCCTCCGCCTCCTGCTTCCCCGCCTCCTTCTCAGACCAGCTCTCTCCCTCCCAGTCCGCCTAGACGTCACTACCCTCACTCAGCTTTCCACTCGAACCATTTTAGGTTCCAGAGCAACCTGAACTGGCCCATTATCTTTTCTGAAGAAGAAAGCCAGCTTAGTGCTCCTGCTCATTTCTCTGCGGACCAAACTCAGAACATTCATAGAATGGAATTCAGTTTGGGCCCTCAGCAACCTCCGATGGATGAAGGCGGAGTTGCCTGCTGTGTCGACTTGAATGTTGATGGTGATTCTGGAGGCTACACCCAGCGCCCAGGTGGCAGCGCTTGGGGATCCACTACTTCGTCAGCTTTTGTGGGTAGCTCGAGCGGCACTCCTTCGATTACGGAGATCCCACGTGGCAACGCTCCTGATGCCATTGCTGGCTGCTCAAGCGGCATACCTCTGGCGACTAGTCCTCTAGCTGGTAGGGCAGACGGTGATGCGGCGACAGAAGGCATGGTTTGGTATGGAAACGAATGTCTAGTTGTCGAGGAGGCTCCAGACTAGGATTTCCCAATGTGACGACACGTGGCCTCCCAAAAGCCACCTCAGAGTTTTCATGCTGAATGGTTAGGTCCTATTTTCTGTGGTTTTGAATCTAGTTCTCTAGTTAGGCAGTTCTATCTAGTCTTTCAACTATTTCAGAATGGTGAATTCTCAAGTCTTCATTCTGGTTTTGTTGTTGTTCTCCCGGTCTTTAGCATGGTTTTTTAAAATTCCAAACTGATTTCCCCAAATCTGGGGCAATTATGTTTTCCAGAAGGGACTTAGTTGTTCTATGCTAAGGCTACAACCTCATTGTAAATATTTTTTGCCTTCCTTTTAATAGAATTAGCTTTTATAGAGAAAAAAAATAATGTCCTATAACAATTGGTAATAAAGATCATTCAACTGCAATAAGAAGTGAAATCATTTAACAATAATCGTTTTGGATAAATAGTTAGCCAAAACGAATGTGAAAGATATATCACATATGGAATCGTTCATATATTCAGCATAAAGTTAAAGCCAACACCATACAAAAGTGCAATAATGCTAACCGTAATTCAAACTTTCCATACATAGATAAAAGTTATTGCCTGATACATAAATAAAACATAATCATAAGATAAAATTACCACACATGATAAGTTCTTCTCATGTGTTTCAGCAATATCGACCTAATTTGAATCAATCCAACGTCATATAAGAGTGTAAAAGTGAAATTTTAGTATAGCATGCCAGAGATTAAAAAGAAAATAGATCATGTTCCATTCATTCCACCAGAACCTCCTTAAAGGTATAGAAGTGCATGTTTTGAAGAATGTTTCTAATAAAAATTTTGAACCCCTCTTTAAATGCATGAGAGGGGTTTAAATACTATACTATAGGTCCTAAAATAGATTATTACAAAAAATAGATGAGGAGGTTTAAATGACCTTCCTCAGATTATGCTAAAAAAACTAAAATAGCCTGATACATAAATAAAACAGAATCATAAGATAAAAGTACCATATATGATAAGTTCTTCTCATGTGTTTCAACAATATCGACCTAATTTGAATCAATCCAACATCATCTAAGAGTGAAAAAGTGCAATTTTATTAGAGCATGCCAGATATTAAAAAGAAAATAGATCATGTTCCATTCATTCCACCAGAACCTCCTCAATGGTATAGAAGTGCATGTTTTGAAGAATGTTTTTGATAAAATTTTTGGACCCATCTCTAAATGCATGAGAGGGATTTAAATAAGAAACTATAGGTCCTAAAATAGATTATTACCAAAATAGCTGAGGAGGTTTAAATGACCTTCCTCAGATTATGCTAAAAAAACTAAAATACAAATAAAACAAAGTGACTAACTCCTTTGCATTCGATCCTTAAGATCATAGATATCTGTCATTGCCCTGAGTTGCATCGGTTGGTCGATCACAGATTTCAACTATCTAGTAAATATAATGTCTGTCAGTGCTGGAACCATTTTTTGTGTGGAGGTAGTTACGCATCACAAGGTCATCCACTAGATGTATGGTTTGACTAAGAATTTCTAGTATGCTTCCCAGTTCAACTTGCTCGTTTGTCTGATCACCTCCTCCCTTTCCTTTGTTGCCTGAATCCACTGCTTCTCTAGTTTTTTTGCATTTGGAAGAAATCCTGGTATAGATTCTGCAACCAGGTTGGCACCATGTAGATTTTCATTAATGGCTTCAATGATGTTGTTTGCCACTGCTTCCGCGACCGTCGTTGCCCTTTCTGCTTGCTTGCCCTGAGAATCCCAGTCTGCAAACAAAATTTCTTTATGTGATTCCTCCAGTTTCAGCAAATTAGCCTTCCTCCCATCTTTTGATTCTTGACAGGTGATAAAGTCAGAAATCCTTTGATGGATTTCGTCATACTCAAGCCTCATGTTGACGACTTGACTTGTTAGCTTATCATTGATCTCGCAATAAGGACTTATTTGCGAGATTTTATGGCATAGAACTTCCTTTTGCTACATTAGTTGGGAATTAAGGCTGAGTGCTTCTTTTACGAACTGATCAATTTACAGACTGTCTTTATACTTATTTTCTATAGCTTGAATCCACACATCTTTTTCTGCTAGGCTGGCTTGATGTTGTATTTTCATCTGTTCAAAATCCTGTTGAAGCTTGGATACTTGTAACTCTGCTTGTTGGTTAGATTTTTCCTACTCTAATTGTTGTTCCAACAGTAGAATCTTTTGTTCTTTTTCTCTTAGAAACATTTGGACCTCTATCGCTTTATCAATAGTTTCCATGGCATAGGCTCCTGCAAATTGCGACAGTCTCGTAAGGTTTTCAGTTGGGTCCATGGGCGAGTCTTTCCAGACAATGTCCATTGGTTCATTGTCGAGAGTGGTAATAGTTGCAACATCTAACTTTATTTTCTTCCTCTGCCTTTTGATGACAACTTTGTGGGTAGGGCTATAAAACACATCTAATGGAGAAATTTCTCAATTCTCAAAATAAATTCAGAAGTGGGGGTGACAGGAATGATCTCCACATCCTAAGTGCCTACAGTTTTCTCCATTGTAATTTCTTGAGTTGATTTGTGTTGTGGAGTCTATATTTCAGATGTTTGTTCCTTTGTATGGAGCTTCTTATTAAAATTCTCCCATTCTTTTTCTAAATCAACAACTGGGGTTTTTGCCGACTGAGTGGAAATAGAGTGAATTTCAACCTGTTTCTTTGTCGAGGTTTGCTCGACTGCTTTCTCTGTAGTTCTGGCTGTGTCCCTTTCATACTCTCTAATTTTATTTCCCCCATTTTGAAATTGTAGTTGTGAATGCTATGAATCACGAGTAGATTTTTTAATAATATCCTCTTCCTATATTCTTGGAAAGCCTCAAGATCATCTGGGGTAAAAAGTAGTGATTCCATATGCATCACTTCTGAAAAAAGTCTCTTTTTGTAGGAAGAGGTCATCAAAGACATCTTCCTCATGGGTGAATGGTTTCACTTTCACCATAGTAGTGAAGTCTTTGGCGATGCCATTTGGGTCATACTATCTTCCTGGGAATGTAGTCAATTTCATAGATTTCATAATCTCTGTTTCTTTTCATGCATGTCCAAAATCGTGTAGCGCAAATGCATCACATTGCAACAGAAATATAGGCCAAATGGCCTTTTTCTATTCCTTCAATCCTTGGCTCAACCCACCTTCCCCTGTTGTTTGGTAGGTTATCTCCCTGGCCATTAACTTATCGGGGACATAGTATGGGAGGACATGCGGTGAAGCAATGCTCCCAAATACTCTAATATATGTAAATGTCTCCTCCCCAAACCATCTGGCTATAGGTAGGATATCTACTTCGGCTTCTCTAGAAAACCTAGGGGCATTTCTGTTGTAGAATTCTTTATGGATAAGTAGCATAACTCCTTGACAAATTTCGTAAAAGTGGGGGTGAAACTGAGACTCCCACATACTTTTATGATATATATGGATAGGAAGCAGGTTTTGGGAAATCCACTTCCATCCCATGATAGGAAATTTGGAGCCAAAATAGATTGCATCCATTACATAGGCACTCATGAAAAATGGAGGGTAAACCCTTGAAGAGATACTCCTCTTTCTCCTATACTCCATAATAGCTTTCACCAAATTATCAGACAAAATTTGGGCCCAATTCATTATTGTTGCATTTACAGCTGCATCTATTAATGGCAGCCATTCTGAGGAAAATTTGGTACTATTGGGCTTGTCAAACATTCTACATGGCATGGATACTACAAAACTATGAGGGGCAAAGATAGATGTTGTAGAATACATATCTACCTTATCCTTTTTTATCTTTCCTTCATTTTCTGTCCAGGGCCGTGTGACGTCTACTAGGTCTTCATTCTCCTCAACAAATTTCTTGAGGAACTATTTATTGTAGAGATTTTGTGGCTCTAGTAGATTGTACATAATCAACAGGTTGTCTGGTCAAAAAGATCCCATAACCTCCTGCCTATTATTCTTGAATTCTCTATTTGAGATGTCCACCTGATCAATTATCCACTTAACCATATCCATATATGGAATTATCTTTGGTATTACGGCTATGCGGTGCAGAAATGAGCATGTTGTCTCAAAGAAAGAGGCGTCGGAGGAAACATGACCATCAGTTGTGGCCTTTGTTACCAGAGGTCCTGGTTTCTCCTCTTCTAATAAATTATACTTGGCCTCCCATATTAAGGTTCCTCCATCTTTGCTGCATGTAGTGTCAGAGAATAAAGAGATCATTTCTGATTTTTCAGACACGACTGCCTTTCCCTTATTTTTCATTGCTCCCAACGACTCTTGTTGTGGATTGTTCTTGAAAATGGAACAAAGTAGAAGCTATGAGATAGACACAAAAAAAAATGAACATAAGAATGAATGATACAAATAACCTTGAAAAGATGACAAGAAAGGAGATTTTTATTAAACACAAGTGAGAAGATATCATATCATGTCGAACTGATTTTCAAACATAAATGCCATTAACCCTTACTAAATGCCCACTAATGGTTCTTTATCCCTAGCTTTATTGCTCATTAATGTTTTGCATTATAAGTCGGGAAAGAAACTTTTTAGGGTGGCAAGATTTTTAACTGCGAAAATGTCGATTTTTTGATTGCGATGCAAAATCGTAGATCACCTTAACGTATTTGATGTGTGCACTTTCTTTAACATTCCTTTGGTTTTTGTGAGATGTGAAATGTGGGACGTTCTTTATTTTTCAAAGCATAGCTTATTTGATGGGATTTTCTTTATAAAGCCCTTTTCATTGTGCAGCAGACTTGAGTGTTTTTTATAACATAGTTGGCAATCGGGCCCGGGCTTCCATCACATTTCGCAATATCGCATGGTTGGTAAGGTTTCAAAACTTTCCTAACGGTTTCCAATGTGATGCGATAAGGGCGACCATGTCATCATAATATCACATATCTCATGATTAAAGATACTTTGTGAGGGTGCGCCCTTTGTAAGTGGTGATATGTGATGCGGGCCTTACTTTAATAATAAATGCCTTAGGACTTAGTTCAAATGAAAAAGCCTAATAGTTTTGAGGTTAAGCATGGTAATCCATTTTGATCACTTTTCACGAGTTTTGGTCGTTAACAAGGCTTTTGACACATTTGATCGTGCGATATGTGAAAAGGCGAGCATTTGCTAGCTTTTCAAAGGGTTTCATCTTGATATCTTGCTTTATTCCAAAAATAACAAGAAAAATGCCTAAATGCTAAATTTATTTTTTGGAAGGATTTTTTAAGGGTCCCCATTTATTAATAGAATATTAGCTATTATGTTAACAAATGGGGGGGTTGTTGAATAGCACAACAATTGGCGATTCGTTGGAAGAACCAGTTATCTCTGATAGTTTTTTGAAATTTCTAAAAACTTCCAAAATAAAGGTAGTTTAGAAAATAAAAATACATGAAATATAAGATAAGTAACATTACTCTGAATAATAAAAACAACATCTACCTAACTATCATCCTTTTCAATATGAAAGTTGATTTTTCTATATCAGACATTACTTGGTTTTAAAGATAAAAATATGGGGACTCTCACAAATCAACTTTTTGGTGTACTCAGTTGTCATAGGTAGAGCCTCTGATGCCAGCAGGCATCCATAGCCTCGACAAGGTTACCTTTTAACCCGCAATGATTGAGTATCCCATCTAGATAAGAATGCAATCTTTAAAGATAAGTTCAGATTTATATACTTGTTATTCTTTTCATTCTTTTCTAAACAATTATCTTTTCTATAAAATTTTCATTTTACTCCTTAAAGGCCATTGTCTTGGTTTGGTGACCAAAATTTACAATGCCATTCATTGGTTGTAACTTAACTGAACAAGCTGGCTCTTGATGAGACCCCTTGTCTTTTAATTGATACAATCTCAAGCCATTACCCTGATTTGAAATGCAGTATTGATAATGATAGCTAGTTATTTCCCTATGATCATCGTAAGCTGGCTCTTAATGAGACTTGTTATCCTTTAAGTTTAAGCATATTTTAGAATTACACTCTAAAAATTGAAATATTACCAAATGGGGAGAATCATTGACTCCTTAAAAGTTTATGGATGACAATTGTAGAGTTTAAAGATGCTTTTCTATGGAGAGACTTTAATTGGTTACAGATACTTTTCTTGACTAATGGTAGAGCAAAGGTTTCTTTATAAAGTCGAGGTTTAGCAAAGGAAAAATAATTTTGGAAAATAAAAAGAAATTTCAGAGTAATAGAACTTAATCCATGTTTCAAATGCAAAAGTCATCTTCTTAACAATATTTACTTATACAAGCGAAAAGTCAAAATATAAAAGAGACTATTTTTTTGTAAAGTCGAAAGTAAATTCTACTCAACTTTATTTTTTCTAAAAAGTAAAAGCAATAATATAAAAGCAATAGAAGAGGCTATATTCTATGAAAAATATTCCTTAGGATCTGCCCATTAACAGGTAGAGATGCTCTCTTGCCTGATAAATCTTGCAATAAAAAGGTTGATGGGCCTATTTGTTCCACAATCTGAAATGGGCCAAGCCACATTCATTGGAACTTGGTATGCTTACCTTTTTCCTCATGTGCTTTATCCCATTTCAATACCAGGTCTCCGAGATGAAAGGATTTTGAACTTACAGAATTTGCATCAAAGGAAGATTTGACTAACTGTTGATGATGTGCGTGTGTAATTTTGGCCTTTTCCCTTTCTTCTTCGAGCTTAAGGATTTGTAATTGTCTCACTTGCATAGAAGAGGAAGGAGTTTCTTCAATAAATTGAACTAGGGCTAAAGAGGGAATAGCTACATTTGTAGGGAGGACAACTTCTTTCCCATAGACCAAATTAAAAGGAGAAGTGCCTATGGAGGCCTTCTGTGTTATTCAATCTACCCATAGAGAAAATATTAAAGACTTATGCCAGTTTTTCTGACTTTGATCAACGGTTCGTTTAATAATCCTTATGATATTTTTGTTTGTAGATTCGGCTAAGCCATTTCCTTGAGGATAATAGTTAGCAGAGTATTTAAGTTTAAAACCTATTTTAAGAGCAAATTCTGTCATAGCATTGCCTAAAAAATAAGATGCATTATCAAACATAAGGGCAGATAGCAGACCAAATCTAGTAATAATAAGCTGATCGATGAATTCAATGATGCTTTCAGAATTGGCTGCCTTACGTGGAATGGCTTCCACCCATTTTGTGAAATAATTAGTTGTTGTAAGGATATATCTATGCTACTTAGAGGAGTGAGGACTGATCTCACCTATTATGTCCAGGACCCATTGTTTAGATGGTTTTTCAATGTTGACTGGATGCAATGGTAGCACAAGTTTCCTTTGTCTCCCAGTAGCTGTTTGATAAACTTTACATTTCCTTACATAAATTTGTGTATCCTTGAATAAGGTTGGCTAATAATAGCCAGCATGCAGGATTTTATGTGCAGTTGTGTCCCCTCCAAAATGTCCACCAGCTGACCCATCATGGAGTTTCTGCAAAACCTTTTCTGCCTTAGATTTCTCAAGACATCTAAGAAAAACAGAATCATAATTTATTCTAAATAACACATTTTTGATGATTTGGTATTGTCTAGATTTAGCCTCAAATCCCTTTTTTTTTTGGTAACTTAGTTGTGTAGGGGCATACCCATTTCTTAAATAAAAGATGATATCATCATATCTGGATTTAGTATCATTAAGACTTACCTTGTATACTTGTATATCATCACCTGAATCTTGTAGTTTTGATAAGTTGGATGTTCCTACTAACATTTTGCAAAAACCTTGACCTTTCACAATTTTAGCTAGTCTGATTTCAGTGTCATATTCTTGCAGTGTTGTTACCCAATTTGCCCTCTTCTCGCCTACATCCCTTTGTATTAATACATTTATCACTAGATATCATTTTGGGATTCAACTGCGTTAAGTAAGTCATTCACGTATGACCCATTTCCATGAGAGGTAGTCGTAACTGACTAATTTCTCATGATTTTTGAATAGTTCAGTTAGCACTCATTGCATCGGGTGATGCTCACAGGGGTGAAGAAGTGGGATTGAAACTAGTGAAATGTGGAGAACGAATCACATAGCATCAATCATCACTTCCGGGGCTTGCACCCGGTAACCAGGACTTCCCAGGAGGTCACCCATCCCAGAACTCCTCTGGCTCAAGCGCGCTTAACTGTGGAGTTTTTCCCACAATCAAGCCCACTTACTACCCCATTTGCAAAACCTTAGCAAGTATTGTGCCTCATGAACCATTCAAGTAGAGATCCCTTGACTCTTTTTGAATTTAAGTATGGGGGTTTACGCAGTGCATTATATTAGATATCATTTTGGGATTCAACTGCGTTAAGTAAGTCATTCACATATGACCCATTTCCATGAGAGGTAGTCGTAACTAACTAATTTCTCATGATTTTTGAATAGTTCACTTAGCACTCATTGCATCGGGTGATGCTCACAGGGGTGAAGAAGTGGGATTGAAACTAGTGAAATGTGGAGAACGAATCACATAGCATCAATCATCACTTCCGGGGCTTGCACCCGGTAACCAGGACTTCCCAGGAGGTCACCCATCCCAGAACTCCTCTGGCTCAAGCGCGCTTAACTGTGGAGTTTTTTCCACAATCAAGCCCACTTAGCTTGCTACCCCATTTGCAAAACCTTAGCAAGTATTGTGCCTCACTGCTGAGAATGGGACTACTACCTTGGTGTGGGTTTTGAAGAGAAAGGGTCTGAAATGATTTATGGATTTTAAAATAGCAAAAGCTTGTTTTTCAACATCTGAATAGTTCAATTCAGCCCCCTGTAAATTGGAGCTAAAGAAAAAAATTGGTGCTTCGGCTTTATCATCATTGACCTATGTTAATATAGCTACATATGATTTCTCAAAAGCAAAAGTATATAAAATGAAATGATTAGAAAAATTCGGAGTTGCTAAAGAGGGAGAATTTATGATTGCTTGTTTAATCAGATTAAAGGCTTCATGCTCTGTATGTCCCCATTTAAAAAGAGATTTTTTCTTAATCATGGATTGAAGAGGTAAAAAAATTCGTGAAAAGTCAGGGACAAATATTTTGACAAAATTTATCTGACCTAGGAAATATTGCATAGATTTTTTGTTATGAGGTAAAGGAATTTCATAAATTTATCTTATTCTATCAGGGTCAATGTGAATCCCTTCTTTGGATAGAATGAATCCAAGGAGTTTTCCTTCACTCAACACAAAGAAATATTTCTTAGGATTAAGAGAAATTCCATACCTCTGACAACGCTCAAATATTTTTTTTAAATCTTTCAGATGATTACTGTGCTTTTTAGAGTATACAGTTATATCATCTAAATAGATTACCACTTATTTGTTTACCAAACCTTTGAAAGCTATGTACATGGCTCTTTGAAACATTGCACCAACATTGATTAATCCAAATAGCATCTATGATAGGCATAGGTGCCCCATTTGGTTCTAAATGTAGTCTTTAGCCTGTCATCTGGATGTACTAGAATCTGATTATAACCTGAAAATCCATCCAAGAAAGACATTACTTCTGAGCCTGCAACTGATTGCAATATTTGTTCCATAGGAGGCAACAGAAAGTTTTCCTTCTGACAAGCTTTGTTGAGATTGTGGAATTCTATACATATTCGAATATCACCAATCTTTTTTCTGACTAGGACAAGGTTGGAGACCCACCTGGAATGTCTAACAGGGGAAATAATCTTGGCTTTCAGTGGTTTATTCAATTCAAATTTATTCTGATTTTCTAAATTGGGATGAATCTTTCTCAATTTCTACTGCACAGGTTTTTCATCAGATGTCATGGGGATGGTATGTTGAATTATAGAAGTGTCATATGTTTTAAGATCTTCATAGTTCCACGCAAAGACATTCTTATATTTCTTCAACAAATGTATGAAGGTTGATTTTTCATCTGAAGTAAGACCAAGGCCTAGATTAATATTTTGAGGTTTAAGGTCAGTTCCAAGATTAACTAATTCAAACTTCAAAGTTGAACTCTGAAGTTTTGAGTTGGTGGGTCTTTTGAATCTGTCCTTAAGGTCATATAAATCTTCCATCTTAACCACAGACTTAGGTATGGCATTTATAGTTGCTTCTTGCTTAAGCTGGCTATCATGTTGATCTTCATCAATTATTGGGTCATCATAAGAGCCTTCTGATGTCAAAAATATTATGATATTTGGATCGTTATTAAAGACTCGCCAATTGGTAACATTGTCGGGAATAGAAGGCCTAAAAATCAATTCAATAGAAAAGTGATCGGGACTATAATCTCCTGGTGGAATGAGCTTGGAAGCCACATTAGCCAAAAGATCGGTGCTTGCGTTTTGGAGTCTTGGGATAGGGGAAATATTAAACACTGTAAAGTGAGAATTAAGGTCTTGGACTAACGATTGATAATGTTTCAAATGTCCAAACAAATAGTGTATAGTATTTCTTACATGTTTCATCACAATTTCTAAATCTCCAAACACTTGAAGATGTTTGATGTTAAGGTTGATGGCTTTGTACAGACCTTGAACTAATGCTTCATATTCAGCAGTGTTGTTTGTGCAATCAAATTCAAGTCTACATGCTACAATAATTTTTTCCCCTTCTGGGCTAACTAATATGCATCATGCTCTTGCTCCATCGTTGGATTTAGATTGATCAAAAAATAATTTCCAAAAGAAACAACGAACTACAGGTTTATCTACAAAATTTATACACTTAGAAGTATATGTTTGAGAAAAGTTTTCAACTTGCGATACAACAGAATTTTCCAAGAAAGGTGAAGTATTTGCATTGAAATTTCCTAGAAATGATTCGATTGAGTAGTTTCTGATGATATTGTTGTTATACATGACTGGTTTATTCTCTCCTTCTAGTTTTGTAACAATATATTTTTTATGTTTTTCTCGATCAACCCTTATTTGATTTGGCTTGCCATTATAGGGAAGCCACATGTGATACAAGTCCGTTGAAAAATAACCATGGAGATTTTATGACCAGTCTCTACTAAGGATTAAGCCGTAGAACTCAGGAATATCAGCTACAAGAATGTCAATGACTTGACAGACTTTAGGGTTTAATGAAAGTCTAATGGTAACTTGATTAAGTTCCCCTATAACTTCGACTTGGGATCTGTCTAACTACACAATGCACACAATAGATTTTTGAGGTTGAACATTCAATTTTTCACAAACTGTTCGAGGTAAAATGTTAGATGAGGATCCAGAGTCAACTAAATAGTTGTGTAAACTTTTATATAAATTTTCAAAAGTCAACATAAATGGAGGAGTATGGGATTTAGATCTTCCTCTAATTAGAGCAATATCAGTAGGATTGATTCTGTCTAGTGAGTTGTTAGGGGGCCTTCCCATTTATTGGGTAGCATGCGAGACTACAGTAGCACGAAGAGGCGAAGTAGGGACTGCTTTGAGTTCTTTGAGCAGTAGCTTCTATTGATTTTTCAACTTGCTAAGCTCATGAAAAGTAATGTTTTCCCTAGTATTTTTCATATCATCCACAATGTTATATTCCATTTCATCGGATACTATCAGGGTTTTAACCAGAGGTGAATAATTTGATTGAGAAGGAGTAGTTTGGGTAGATTCAGATGAAGATTTATTACCTATTGTTTTTTCCTTTGGAGCCAGAGTTGATACCTTCTACTTTGGATTTGTTTGTGGCAAATCAAAAGGGTTTCTACTCCGGGTTGCAATAGGTAGTGCTTCTTGTGTATATTCATTGGGAAGTATAAAATCCCACATTCCTTGTAATTCGACCACTTCTTCATCATTTGTTTGTTCTTCAATTCTTGAGACTTCATCTTCCTCCACATCTGATTCATCATTTGATATAGTTCTTGGAGGTTTAGGATCAACGAAGGGATTCCTTTTATATGGTCTGAAGTATTTCTTTGAGGAATTCTCTGCTACTTGTTTCTTGATATCAACCATTTAATTAGACATGGTTTTGAGAACTTTTTGTAAACCTTCAATATCAAAAGGACCTTTAGGTGGTTTTTTCTTGGATTCATCCCTAAAAGTCACTTTCTTGGGTTTCCATTCTTCTAAAGAATTTTTATTATCTAAGGCTAGAATTCTTTTTTCTACAGTTATTGCTTCTTTCATGTTTTCTACCAAAGTTGGTTTAGCAGCTTTATCGACGAAAATAGTTGTGTTTGAAGGGAGAGCATAAATGTACCATTCATTTTGGACTTCGTCGTTGGGCTTGGATTTCGTTGGTAATTTATTCAATAACTTATTGAAACAATAATTAAAGTCTTTGATTTGTTTTTTAGGTTCGGCTTTCAAATTGGAGAGATCGTTGAGAAGGGTAGTCGTGGATTTGTAATCCCCAAATTTGGTTAGGAACTGCTCTTGAAAGGCATCCCAACTATTAATAGAACCTGATGGTAGTGAAAAGTACCATGATCCTGTTGATCCTTGTAAGGTATAAGTAAATAATATCACAACTGCATCTTCTTCTACTACTTTGTTTAGGTTAATGGAAAACATAAAATTGTTTATGTGTTCCTCATCTAGTAGGCCATTATTAGGATTGAACTTTGGTAGCCACTTTTCGGGATGGGCTGGAAATTGATGTAAAGGCCCTGCCATCCGTACAGCTCCTAGATTTGTCCATGGCCTTGGAGGGTTTTGAGCCATCATTGGTATCTGCGTAGAGGAAGATGTTCCAGTAGTTGAAGATGATTGGGTAGAGGAGGCTTGGGCTCCAGTATCTGTGTAAATCACGATTTGGAGTTGTGAGGTGGGTGGTTGATCTTGTGATGAAATAGATGGAATGAATGAGGATGATTGAGATGATGATGAGAGAACCTCACTATGGGATTCATATGGTGTCTTCTTAGCTCTCTTACAGCTTGGTAGAGGGAATTCGAATGGGGGGATCCCAAAATTTTCACTCTGTGCTCTAGTCAACCTTTGAGATGAGGGAAACTGAGAAGTAACACTATCTTGGGATAACTCAGATTCTTCTTGAGATATCGAAATCCCCTGTAACTTATGAATCAAATATTGGACTTCAGGGGTTTCTATAAAATAAGAATGATTTGGCTTCTTTGGAATTTCAGTAGTGGATTCTAAGGTTGTCTTTACAACTTCTCGCTTAGGATTCAATGATTTGCAATACGATCGAGAAGTTGGAGGTGAGGGTGAGGGAGTTTTACTATTAGAATGGACTGTTGGTTTGAATTTACTTGTAATTCATAGTTAGGCCCTCCTTCTAGTGCCAAAATGTTGAAGCCTCAAAAATCGTTGCTAAAACATGGGGGAAAACACCCAGTCCAAACCTTGGTTAGCAGCTCCTTTTCCATTTGGTGTAGTGGCTCCGACTGGGGATAATGGGACCAGTTTCCCAAAATAGATTTTTATAGTGTTGATGGAGTGATATATGATGTAATGGGGGAATGATTAATCCAAGTGTAATCTAATCTAAACTATTTAAACACATGCATATATCCTAGTTTGAACACTATTAAACTATAACTATGATTGATAATAAAGTAAAGTATGCGATCTACAATAATAGCCTATAGCAATTGGTAATAAAGATCATTCAACTACAATAAGAAGTGAAATCATTTAACAATAATAATTTTGGATAAATAGTTAGCCAAAACAATTGTGAAAGATACACCGCATATGGAATCGTTCATTATTCAACATAAAGTTAAATCCAACACCATACAAAAGTGCAATAATGCTAACCGTAATTCAAACTTTCATACATAAACCAATTGAAGAAAATTTATTGCCTGATACATAAATAAAACAGAATCATAAGATAAAAGTACCATATATGATAGGTTTTTCTCATGTGTTTCAGCAATATCGACCTAATTCGTATCAATACAACATCATCTAAGAGTGAAAAAGTGCAATTTTAGTAGAGCATGCTAGATATTCAAACAAAAATAGATTATGTTCCATTCATTCCACCAAAACCTCCTCAAAGGTACAGAAGTGCATGTTTTGAAGAATGTTTCTGATAAAATTTCTGGAGCCCTCTCTAAATGCATGAGAGGGGTTTAAATATTGAACTATAGGTCCTAAAATAGATTATTACAAAAAATAGTTGAGGAGGTTTAAACGACCTTCCTCAGATTATGCTAAAAAAACTAAAATAGAAATAAAACAGAGTAACTAACTCCTTTGTATTCGATCCTTAAGATCGCACATATCTGTCATTGGCCTGAGCTGCATCGTTTGGCTGATCGCAGATTTCAACTTTCTAGTAAATATAACGCATCAGTGCTGGCACCATTTTTTCTGTGGAGGTAGTTAGGCATCTCAAGGTCATCCACTGGCTGTATTGATCTAGAAATGATATCTTAAATCAATATTAAGGATTGCAGACTCATGTGTAGGAATGCCTATATTACTTAGTGCAACGAATCAAAAAGATTGTGAATAATATAGACAATGAGCAGTTAGAAAACATAACAGTCACACACATCAACACAAAAAATAATCAAGGAGTTCACCAGACTTCTTGGCTACGTCTCTTGGTCTAGCTTTTAGTGTCACCTCTATATTAAGTCTTTAAGAACAGATTATTACAAGAGTGATCTCAAAACAGAGTCTCAACTACAGTGACATCAAAGAGGGATCTGCTCGAAAACCTTGAGTCTAAAAGAGTGCACAGACTCTCCCCTTGTCCGGTTCCTCTATTCAATCTGCCTCAATCTAACTCCTTTCTCTGACTATCTCTAAGTGACTCCCCCTTTTTGTGCTGCCATTGAATGGCTTTTAAGCCTATCAGTGTTGTTGGTTTGCATTCCTTTTTGGGCTCCCTGGCTCTGGGTCGTTGTTCGTTCAAATCCATGTTGAGTGTTAAACAATCATTGTAAAATGCTTAAGCTATGGTTGCCACCTGTTTTCAAATGGAAAGGACCAGCGCGGGTGAAAATCCCAAAGAATAGCTTCTTTATTTACACAGAGAAATACACATAAATACATAGGAAAAACGCTTATCAACGGACTTCAAATTTTATACAGCCAGACCTAAAAATCTCATCGGGTCCGCCTTGATCGCAATCCCAAGTCGCATCGACTATGGGTCAAACATCAATACATGGGGAAATACAAAGAAATCCGCAAAAATCGAACTTCAAACATATTTAAATCCGACCTATAATCCTTATCGGGTTCGGGTCAATCACATGTCGCATATCATGGTCTTTGTATTGTTTCTATTCCTCTTGCCAATCGTCGATCGCCGATATTGGCGTATCGCATATCGACCCTTTGCAATGCCACGGGCCATGGTCCATTCCCATATATTGTTGCGATGCGATATTGCGATGCAATCTCTGTCATTGATCTGCGATCTTCAATCCAACGACTAACGATCATTTCGGGCGGCCCACTTGCACGGAGATTAACCGCTCGAAAAAGCATTTTTCTCTCTCCTGTGGTGTGCTACGTGTTGGCCAGTGTATGGAATAGGGTGGAGCCTCTCCAATACTACTTACCACCTGAAACCCGCCCGAAATACCACTTACCACGGAATTCAACGCCTTCACTGTTTTATTTCATAATTCCTTCAGGTCCGCCTTGTTAACTCTTCCCTTTGGTTCCATGTGATGTGATATTGTAGTTAATCTGGACCATTGATCTACACGCTCGATCAACTGTTCATGTTATTTCGCTTGTATCGCTATCACATTTCTCTTAAGGCTAAGGCCCGTTTATACTGCTTGGCTTTCTCCGATGTGATTCAATCTTGTCCGTTGATCCCATAGATCCAATAGCTCTGGGGCATTAAGGTTGTGTTTCTCTGTTTTCACTTTAACTTGGGTTTTTCGCCATTCTTTCACTGTTTTTCCATGCAATAGTGTTTTTTGATATTTGAAGACTTAGAGGTTTAGAGGGTTTAAGATCCATTTTGGATCATGTATGGTTTGACTAAGAATTGCCAGTATTCTTCCCAACTCATCTTGCTCGTTTGTTTGATCACCTCCTCCCTTTCCTTTGTCGCCTGACTCCACTACTACTCTAGTTGTTTGGCATTTGGAAGAAATATTGGTATAGATTCTGCAACCCGATTGGCGCCACGTATATTTTCATTAATGGCTTCAATGATGTTGTTTGTTGCTGCTGCCACGACCGTTGTTTCCCTTCCTGCTTGCATGATCTGATAATCCCAGTCTGCAAATAGAATTTCTTTATGTGATTCCTCCAGTTTCATAAAATCAGACTTCCTCCCATATTTTGATTCTTTCCAAGTGATAAAGTCATAAATCCTTTGATGGATTTCGTCAAGCCTCATGTCGATGACTTGGCTTGTTATCTTATCAATGATCTCGCAATAAGGACTTATTTGCTAGATTTTCTGGCATGGAACATCCTTTTGCTGCATTAGTTGGGAGTTAAGGCTGAGTGTTTCTTTTACGAACTGATCGATTTGTAGATTGTCTTTATACTTATCTGTCATAGCTTGAATCCACGCATCTTTTTCTGCTAGGCTAGCTTGATGTTGTATTTGCATCTATTCAAACTCCTGTTGAAGCTTGGCTACTTGTAACTCTTCTTGTTGGTTATATTTTTCCTGCTCTAATTGTTGTTCCAACAACATAATCTTTTGTTCCTTTTCTCTCAGAAACATTTGGACCTTTGTCACTTTATCAATAGTTTCCGTGGCATAGGCTCCTGCAAATTGCAAAAGTCTCGTAAGGTTTTCAAATGGGTCCATGGGCGAATCTTTCCAGACAATGTCCATTGGTTGATTGTCGGGAGTGGTAATAGCTGCAACATCTAACTTTCTTTTCTTCCTCTGCCTTTTGATGACAACTTTGTGGGTAGGGCTATAAAACACATCTAATGGAGGAATTTCCTTAATTCTCAAAATAATTTCAAAAGTGGGGGTGGCAGGAATGAGCTCCACATCCCGAGTGCCTACAGTTTTATCCATTGTAATTTATTGAGTTTATTTGTGCTGTGGAGTATATATTTCAGATGTGTGTTCCTCTGTATGGAGCTTCTAATTAAAATTAACCCATTCTTTTTCTAAATCAACGACTGGGGGTTTTGCTGACTGAGTGGAAATAGAGTGAATTTCAGCCTGTTTCTTTGCCAAGGTTTGCTCGGCTGCCTTCTTTGTAGTTTTGGTTGTGTCCCTTTCGAACTCTCCGTTTTGATTGCCCCCATTTTGGGACTGTAGATGTGAGTGCTCTGACTCACAAGTAGACTTCTCTTGGGACTCTGCTTCAGAATCTTCTTTGGAATTTTCTCTGGAGCTTTCCTCTAAGCTTACACTGGGAGTTAGCTTCCTTATTGGTTCAATCTGTAGCAGGTCCAATGGGACATTTAATAACCTCCTCTCCCTATATTCTCATAAAGCCTCAAGATCATCTGGGGTAAAAAGTAGTGATGCCATATGCATCACTTCTGAAAACGTCTCTTTTTGTGGGAAGAGGCCATTGAAGGCATCTTCCTCATGGGTGAATGGTTTCAGTTTCACCATAGTATTGAAGTCTTTGGCAGTGCCATTTGGGTCATATTGTATTCCTGGGAATGTAGTCAATTTCATAGATTTCATAATCTCTGGTTCTTTGCATGCATGTCCAAAATCGCGTAGTTCAAAGGCACCACATTGCAATGGAAATGTAGGCCAAATGACCTTTTTTTGTTCCTTCAATCCTTTGCTCAACCCACCTTTCCGTATTGTTTGGTAGGCTATCTCCCTATCCATTAACATGTCGGGGACATAGTATGGTAGGACATGTGGTGAAGAAATGCTCCCAAATACTCTGATATATGTAAATGTCTCCTCCCCAAACCATCTGGCTACAGGTAGGATATCTACTTCGGCTTCTGTAGAAAACCTAGGGGCATTTCTGTTGTAGACTTGTTTATGGATAGGCAGCATAACTCATTGACAAATTTTGTAAAAATGGGGGTGAAAATGAGATTCCCACAAACTCTTATGATATATATGGATAGGAAGTGGGTTTTGCATAGTCCACTTCCATCCCATGATAGGAAATTTGGAACCAAAATAGATTGCATCCATTACATAAGCACTCATGAAAAATGGAGGGTAAACCCTTGAAGAGATACTCCTCTTTCTCCTACTCAATATCTTTCGCCAAATTATCAGACAAAATTTGGGCCCAATTCATTATTGTTGTGTTTACGGATGCATCTATTAATGGCAGCCATTCCAGGGAAAATTTGGTACAATCGGTCTTGCTGAACATTCTACATAGCGTGGCTACTGCAAACTATGAGGGGGAGAGATAGATGTTGTATAATACATATCCGTCTTATCCTTTTTTATCTTGCCTTCATTTTCTGTCCAGGTCCTCGTGGCGTCTGTTGGGTCTTCATTCTCCTTAGAAAATTTCTGCTTGAACTATTTATTGTAGAGATTTTGTGGCTCTAGTAGATTGTACGTAAGCAGCAGGATGTCTGGTGAAAAAGATCCCATAACCTCCTGCCTTCTATTCTTGAATTCTCTATCTAAGACGTCCACCTGATCAATTATCCACTTAACCATATCTGTATATGGAATTATCTTCGGTCTTGCGGCTATGTGGTGCAGAAATGAGCATGTTGTCTCGAAGAAGGAGGCATCGGAGGAAACATGACCATCGACTATGGCCTTTGTTACTAGAGGTCTTGGTTTCTCCTTTTCTAATAAATCATACATGGCCTCCCATGTTGAGGTTCCTCCGTATTTGCTGCATGTAGTGTCAGAGAATAGAGGGATCATTTCTAATTTTTCAGACAAGGCTACCTTTCCCTTCTTTTTCATTTCTCCCAATGACTCTTGATGTGGATTGTTCCTGAAAATGGAGAAAAGAAGAATCTATCGGATAGACACAAGTAAAAATGAACATAAGAATGAATGATACAGATAACCTTGAAAAGGTGAAAAGAAAGGAGTCTTTTATTAAATGCAAGTGAGAAGATATCGTATCACGTCGAACTGCTTTTCAAGCGTAAATGCCATTAACCCTTACTAAATGCCCACTAATGGTTCCTTATCCCTATCTTTATTGCTTATTAATGTTTTGCATCGTAAGTCAAGAAAGAAACTTTCTAGGGTGGTGAGCTTTTTAATTGCAAAAATGTTGATTTTGCGATTGCGATGCAATATCGCAAATCACATTATCGCATTTCGTGTGTGTGCTTTCTTTAACATTCCTTTGGTTTCTGCGAGATGCAAAATGTGGAACATTCTTTATTGGTTTTCAAAGCATATCTTATTTGATAGGATTTTCTTTGTGAAGCCCTTTTCATTGCGCGGCAGACTTCAGTATTTTTTACAACATAGTTGGAAATCGGGTCAGGGCTTCCATTGCATTTCACAATATCACATGGTTGGTAAGGTTTCAGACCTTTCCTAAGAGTTTCCAATGTGATGAGATAAGGGTGACCGTGTCATCGCAATATCACATATCGCATCATTAAAGATACTTTGCAAGGGTGCACTCTTTGTAAGTGGCGATATGCGATGCGGGCCTTATTTTAATAAGAAATGCCTTAGGACTTAGTTCAAATGAAAAAGCCTAATAGTTTTGAGGTTTAGTGTGGTAATCCCTTTTGATCGCTTTTCATGAGTTTTGGTCGTTAACAAGGATTTTGACATGTTTGATCATGTGATATGCGAAAAGGCGAGCATTTGCTAGATTTTCAAAGGGTTTCATCTTGATATCTTGCTTTATTCCAAAAATAACAAGAAAAATGCCTAAATGCTAAATTTATTTTTTGGAAGTTTTTAAGGGTCCCCATCTATTAATAGAATATTAGCTATTATGTTAACAAATTGGTGGGGGGGGGGGGGGGGGGGGGGGGGGCGGGTTGTTGTTGAATAGCACAACGCTTGGGTCATGTTTGGTCTTGTAAGAGAACATGTAGTTTGCAAGATCTACTATAGGTTTGCGTAAGATGCAGGTGTCAGTTCATCACTTTTGGCTTTGAAGTATAAAGGTGAAGGAGAAGGAAGTGTGGCGCGTTTGGGAACTTATGGTGAAGATGAAGGAGTACAACAGATTTCAAATCATACTTATTGTTTTTGAGGACCAAAAGCTCCTTGGTGGGGAGAAATGATCTAGGTGACTCTAGAAAGGCTCAAAAATAAAACTCTTCAGATTTCAATGTCTTGATTCCAATAGCATAAACAACACTGAAATATGAGTTTGTGTGCTCAAGATATTCATGGTAAAATTTTTTGTCAACTGGCCCCACTGACTAAATTTAGCAGAGCGATAACTAAATTCAGAGGCATGCTAAAATTGGAGGTGGTGAAAGTTGCCAAATTTGGTGGCCACAAACAGAGAGAAAATTTGGCACCTATCAGCAGTCGAAGATAGCGAAATTGTCGCTTACTTAAATTTGTCGATGACCCTTAACATCTAGCTGACGGTTTTTCAGTAGTTTGTTGATAATCAAAAAATTGAAAATATATATATATATATATAATGGGTGAGCCTGACAATCCAACCCCTACTCGTTATATATATATATATATATATATATATATATATATATATATACGGGCCAACAGGCCCAACAGTTACCATAGGATAATTTGGGGTCGACAGTGATCAAACCTGCCCGGCCTGCTAACATGCAGCCCTGTCATTACACAAAACACTAACCGAAATCAAATTTAAATGCTCCAAGTCACATAAAAACACACACCATGTATTAAAATGGGAGTCGTAGGGATTTGACCCCGTGTGGGCCCTGAATGAATCGAATGCTGGTACCAACGGCCCAACAGGCCTGTGTTGGTAGCTCAGCCAACTCATTATTGTTTAAACATGGATTTATTCATTCACCCACCAACGGAGGACAAAACCAGGAGTCGAGAGAACGAGTAGTGGAACCAGGAGCAGAGGAGAATCATGTCCAAGTGGGGCAAGAATTTTGATGAGAATATTCCAAGGAATATTCTTGTGCATAAGCATCGAGGAATCTTGGAGATTCCCTAAAGCCTGAGTTTTCAAGGTGTCAGAATTATGCCAAGTTTATATACAGATGAACCAAAATTTCACTAGGATTCTAATGGCATGATCGGTTTTCTGATATGAGCAACGTGTTTTTTAGAAGAAATATGTTGAGGGAATAACCATGACGTTGGAACCTTGACGCAGGAATCTCAATTGAATCTAAAAGATTCCCTAGAGGCCTGAAATTGATAGTTTCAAAACTAGACAAACTTTATACTCATTTGACTCAATTTTTCACAAGGAACGCGATGGTATGATCAGTTTATCCATATGAGCAGACGAGTTTTAGTCAACCCGCAAAATAGAATATTTGAGGAATCTTTGAGATTCCTGGGAAGCCCGGATTTGACCGAGTCAGAAAGGGGTCGAGTTTATAGTCAAATCTCACGGTTTTTTGCAAGGAATGCAATGGCACAAACAACTCCTTCATATTAGTAGTTGATTTTCAAGTCGGCCCTAGACTTGGAGGTATAAGATGCATCATTGCCATGTTTTTATTGGACTTTGTTGAGATGATGTTTTGATACCAAGATCCATGTATGCCGCATTGTGAGAGGATCTTTGCATGCCACTTTATGTGAGAGATTGTTATTTTGTCATGCTGAAGGAGGAGATTTTATGAATTATAGTTCTTACAGAAGAAATTTTCGTGGAGAGACATGCCACTATGGTAAAATGGGTTCATCCTTTTATTGACAAAGAATACATCATGTACTCATCATCATCTTGCAACAACTAATGAAGCAGCCTCCCCGCTCTTAACACGGGGCCCAGAGACGTAGTCCACACCAGATGAACTTTGTTATCATATCGTTGAGTTATGGTTGTTCATGATTATTGCTTCTTACTGGTTTCTTGTTTCTTGTTGCGGCCTGCTAAAGCGTTAGAATATGAATTTCTCATGATTTCACAAAGAAAATGTAAGTGTTAATAAAAGGTCCTATATAATGGGGAATTTTGTTTGAAAGCACACACAAAATTCACCTGGATGAAGTGGTATTACAGCGGTTTGACCTTTTTTCTAGGGATTGTGAATTGAGCATGTAAGAAGGGAAATGGAGAAGAATAAATATTTCTATGATGCCTTCTATAGGATGGCATTTATGGTCGATATTTTGTTTGTAGATTATGAAGATAAAATGGCAAAAGAGGAATAGGAGAAAGAGAGAGAAGAGGGCAATGTTCCATCTCCATCTTCAGGTGAATATTCTTCTTCTTCATCTTCTCCTCATCATTCAAATGAAGAGATCAACCACAACCTTCAAGTGGAGAATTTTGAATTAAGGAAACTTCCACGAGAAGAAAAAAAGGAGAAGCAAATATTACAGCTTCAATTACAAGCCATGGAAGAGGCCTTGGAAAAGTTGAAGTGCAATGAAGGCTTAGCAAAGCCATCATCACCTACTTCAAAATCAACAACCGAGGTAAACAATGTTGGTAATTATTCAGTTTCATTTTCACATGATGTTATTTTCGTTGGAAGCATTGAGGTACCCATTCTAGGAACCGGCATGAGACTCCTTACCAAGATGGGTTATAGAGGAGGACTTGGTGTTAATGGCTAAGGAATGACTCAACCATTGGAGGTTATACAAAGACCTCAATTTTCAAGATTGGGGTACACTAAATGAGAGTGTTCGAAGGGAACAGAAGAAAGGGGTTCTTTAGAAAAATAATTTAAGCCATTACTGAAAACATCAAGGAAATAGGATGATGGGAACATGTCACAATCTTCCCATGACAGTGAACATTGCATAATAACAGATAAGGCAAGCTCTCATCACCAAGATTGCTCTAGAGACAACCAAGCGAGGTATAAAATGTCTTACCATGCTAATGTTCCTTTTGAGTACAAGTAGATTGCTAATGATGAGAAAATTTTATTGCATAGAAAACCATGTAGTTTTTATGGCTTGTATAACCATGTAGTTGCCAAGTGTTGGAAAATAATGGTAGCAATAAAGAGGACAAGACGTGAAAGGCATTCTCCACATCAGGGAAGGAAGAAGGTTAAGTAGGTATGGAGGAAGAATAATTTTTGTAGTCATTGCAATAGAGGTGGAAATAAGAGAGCCACATGTTGCGAGCTCCATCCAGAGAAGCATCTCAAGAAGGATAAAGCGCTTATGCAAGAACCAGTTAATGAAGTTTTTCAACAAGCGAATCAACCTCAGAATGACGACCCATTCACTTTGCTGAGTGAGAGATGGTGGTATTTATTAGGTGTGTGTTATATTCTTTCCACTACTAGCTCCATGCGCATGGGTTTTGCACATGGCAAACCTACCTATGGTTTTGTGCATGGATCTTGCACATGGTTTTGGGCATGATGGCTTTTTGCCCATGGTATCTTGTAGATTCGGTCAAGGGAACTATGTTTATATTTTAATCTAGGGTTCATGGATTTGGGTTTATGAATGCTTCAACATGTATATATATGTATTGTAACATTGAAAGGAATATAATGAAAAATCAATCTGGTAGTCCCGGTTTTTAGATCCAAGGGAAAGTCTCTGTGTATTTGTTTTGTGTTTCTCGCCCTTGTATATTTTCTATTTTTTAAGAATTCGTTTGCAGGTAATTTTGTACAGGGTTAAAACCTACAATATTATATTACAGTATCTTGTCATGGACGCATTTTGTAAATCACATGTTTTGAAATGATTGTAAAAGTGATGAAGTGTTTGCCATCACTTATGAATTCAACATGATGATGTTTTTGGACTTTTTGTTGATAGATGAGGTATTATTTTCTATTATGATTTTGATGTAAACTTGAAAAAAGAGTTTGTTATAAACTCTTGGCAAGTATGGGGTTTTCTTGTGTCATGCTTGGTCATGTAAGGGAACATGTATTTTGCAAGATGTACTACAGGTTTGCATAAGATGCAAGTGTCGGTTCATCACTTATGGCTTCAAAGTACAAAGGTGAAGGAGAAGGAACTGTGGTCTATTAGGTAAATTGTGGTGCAGATGAAGAAGTATAACAAATTGCAGATCGTGTTTATGCTTTTGGAGGATCAAATGCTTGTCGGTGGGGAGGAATGATCTAGGTGGCTCCAAAAAGGCTCAAAATTAAAAATATTCGGATTTCATTGAAATGGAGACTAGAACATAGAGCTCGGCGTCCTGATTCTAACGACACAAATGACACTCAAATCTGAGTTCGTATGCTCAAGATATCTGCGGTCAAAGTTTTGGTCAACTTGGCCCCACTAGCTAAATTTAGCATAGCGCTAACTAAATTTTTAGGCCCGTTAAAATTGAAGGTCTGAATAAATTTGGTAGAAGCCACTAAATTTGGTGACCTCTAACAGAGAAACAATTTGGCACCTATTGGTGGTCGAAAATGGCAAAATTGTTGCCTTCTTAATTTTGTCGATGGCTCTTAAAATCCAACTAGCGGTTTTTGAATAGT
This sequence comes from Pinus tabuliformis, assembly GCA_031772625.1. NCBI lineage: Eukaryota > Viridiplantae > Streptophyta > Pinopsida > Pinales > Pinaceae > Pinus > Pinus tabuliformis. The sequence goes on from CM062807.1 coordinate 1,331,689,652, forward strand.
TTGTTTACAAAAAAAAAAAAAAAAAATTGAAAAAAAATATATATAGTGGGCGGGTCTGTCGGACCTACCCCCACTTAGATATATATATATATATAGATGGGATAACAGAACCAACGGTTACCATATCATAATTTGGGGATGGTGGGGATCGAACTCACGTGGCCTAGTGGGCCAAACCACTAATGGGAGCCTCGATATCACACAAAACACTAATCGATATCAAATTTAAATGTGCCAACTCACATAACAACACACGTCACGTATTAAAATGGGAGCTGCAAGGATTTGACCCCAAACGGGCCCCGAACCAACCGGGTGCAGATACCAATAACCTAACGAGCATGTGTTGGTAGCTGTATCAACACATTATTATTTAAACATGGATTTATTCATTCACCCACAAATGGAGGACATAACTAAGAGCCAAGAGAATGGGTAGCAGAACTAGGAGTAGAGTGCAATCGCGCCCAGTTGTGGCACAAATTTTAAGGAGAATATTCTAAGGGAATATTCTTATACAGAATCATTGAGGAATCTTGGAGATTCCCTGGAGCCTAAATTTTCAAAGTGTCAAAACTATGCCAAGTTTATACTCAGATGAATCAAAATTTCTCTAGGAGTCTGATGCCGAGATTTCTTTTTTGATCTGAACAACAGATTTTTTAGAAGCATAATGTTGAGGGCAGAACCATGAAGCTAGAACCTTAATGTAGGAATCTGCATGGAATCTGAAAGATTCCCAAGAGGCCCAAAATTGACAGTTTCAGAACCAAGCCAACTTTATACTCATTTGACTCAAATTTTTGTAAGGAATGTGATGGTGTGATTAGTTTCTTGGTTTGAGCAGCCGAATTCCAGTCAACTTGCAGAAGAGAATCTTTAAGGAATCTTCAAGATTCCTAGGGAGCCCAGATTTGACCGAGTCAGAAAGGGGTCAAGTTTACAATCATATTTCACGTTTTTTCACAATGAATATGATGATGTAGATATTTCCTTCATCCGAGTAGTTGATTTTCAAGCCATCCCCAGACTTGTAGCTATAAGATGCATTGTTGACATGTCTTTATTTGACTTTGTTGAGATGATGTTTTGATTCTCAGATCCATGTATGCCCAATTGTGAGAGGATATGTGCATGCTACTTTATGTGAGAGTATTATTTTGTCATCCTAAAGGAGATATTTTATGAGTGGGATTTATTATATAATAACGTCTCGTGGACATGCCACTCTGGTAAAAGTGGTTCATCCTTATATTGAGAAAGAATACATCATGTACTCATCATCATCTTGCAGCGACTCATGAAGCAGCCTTCCCACTCTTGACACCGAGCCTGGAAACGTAATCCACATTGGACGAACTTCGTTATCATATCATTGAGTTATGGTTGTTTATGATTATTGCTTCTTATTGGTTTCCTATTTCCTGTTGATGGTTTGCTGAAGTGTTGTTAGAATATGCATTGCTCATGATTTCACAAAGGAAATGTAAGCGTTAGTAAAAGGTGTTATATAATGGGGATTTTTGTTTGAAATCTCTCATGAAAATCACCTGGAACAAGGTCCGACGGCTTGACAACTACATATTGGGCTGACATGTCTTGGCCACATAATGTTAGGTTAAAACTTTAGGATGTAGCGAAGTCTATTGTAATGGATACTCCCCTAAAGCCTAAAGGTCGAGAGTTGGCAAGACCTACAACACTTCTACTACATGAGGTCGATGTTTAATCAACATTAGACTATGCATGCAAAAGGTTTGACCCAAAGCCCGAGGCTCGAGGATAGGTGGGACCTACCTCCTCTCCTCATTGGGTTAGGGGTTTTTTCAACATAATATGTAGCGTTGAGTTTCTCAAACTCGATACTTGAGTCTTGGTGGAATTTTACATAAAAGTATGTTATGTTGGGCTAATGGTATTAACCGCCAATGATTAATAAATTTATATGGAATTCTAACATCACCTGAAGGTTGAATGTGTAACACAACACAATTAGATGGCTAACAATAACATGTGGCTATTTAGATGGCTTAACGAGGGCCAAAGGCCACATATTAACACTACGACTATGCATAACAATGTGAGACTTTTGTGAATTATGGCCAGTTAACAACCTAAACCTGATTATACAAAAGGTTTGGTAATTCAAAAACACATGATTAGATGAGTGGTTATATATATGCCGCAAACTCATTTACACATTATATAGATATACAAACTATTCATAAAAAATCAAACTCGGTAGGACATGAATAAATGGTGATTATAATTGCCCAGATATCAATATTGAGGCCCAAAGAGAGCAAAGACCCAATTAAGTTTCAAAAGGCATATGTGTGTATGTTGTTCATGAAACGCTGCCCAACTATGGTGGTTATTTACACAAACCATTCAAATTTTAATCAAAGAATGAAGTTCACACCATAAGTTAATTTCAACTAGGATTCATTGCATTATGACTGAGACAAAGCTATGATTGTCTAGACTTAAAATTCATGACCATTAGGCAATGAGAGAAATTGATCATACATAGGTTGTTTCATCCACCTGTCATTAATCTTAAAACATGGTGCATCTGACCATTTATAAAGCAAATACAATGGCTCGTCCAACTAGCATATAAATAAAATACAGATTGTTTGGCTCAAACACGTCATATATATATATATATAGAGAGAGAGAGAGAGAGATATGACGTAATTTTCAACATTCAATAAATAATTCAATCTATGTTTATCACTGTGAAATAATCATGTACAGTGCAAATAACCATAATCATCTGCATTCTAATTCCATTATCATCTCAATTTGTTATCCATCGTGCACAAAGGGAGAGGATTTAAATCATTCCAAAATATTTCACATAAAGACATATACATAAGAGTTATAACTTAGCATTCATAATCAACAAATGTAGACAGGGCTACTTGTCTAGTTATGTTGATTTCAGCTAGTGAATGGAGAAGGAATTCTCAGTACCCTCCCATTAGTAGTATTGTTATGTTGAACTTTGTATCGTAATGAACCACCCCAATTCCAGGTTCAGATTTTGAGAACTAGTTTCATAGGGGTAATACACCAATTGGGTTGGGAGATTAATTTCACTTGCAGATGGTTTACTAACAGTTTGGAAAGCACTAGTGGTTTCACAACTGCAATAAGCACTAGTGACTTCACATCCAATCACAAGACCTGTGTTTCCCTTTATGGGTGTTTTCACATCAAGAGACAAGCACTGGTGGTTTCACAACTGCAACAAGAACCATTGGTTTCATAGTCTCAACAAGCACCCAATGTTTTCAATTCAATCTCTCTATGCCCGAACTAGTAACACCAGTTAAAAATATAGAATGGTTCAATGGCCCAACGCAAGTCAGAGTGTCCTCTATGAACACCCATGTTGGTCATCAAGTTCTACAGCCACTTCCTCAAAGTGAAAATTTAACCCTTGTCTAAGTCTAGGCCAACATATTTGTGGCCACATTGTTGTGTTTGCTAATATTATACGAGGGCATTGAATTTCCCCCATTGTGCATTCCCTTACATGCTACCTCGTCACTCAAGAGAAGCAGAGGTCTTGATGGCATTTCCCAACCATCTTGCCCCTTCGCCTTCCTAGTAGTCTGTCGTCAATTGACTCAAAGAGAAACTACTTAGTTGCGTTAATGGTTTTGGTTAGAACAGGGAATGGCTAACATTTAATTTCAACAAAGTGCAGTATTGCAGTCTAAGTTAAGCAGTTGAACTGATAATTCTCTCTCTCAAACTCTATCCCATCATCCATTCTCTAGCAAATTTTAATTTCAATAATGAAAATTAAGTAAATATCATAATTAATAATTGTTAAAGTAAAACATTAATATATAATTAATAATTTTTAAATTTAAATAAAGAATTAATACGTGTCAACACCTCGATCTGAGCATTAATGAATTTCAACACCAATAATTCAATTATGTGTAAACAATGTTTCTTCCAGCAATAGATATCCTGCTATAATGCACAATTAATACAAAATATTTACAAATGTCCTAGTCATTATAGGGAATGTTACATATAAACAGGAATAAGAAGGAGCATTTCTAACCATCATTTAAGCATTCAAGTATGTTCTTAGGAGAGTGAAGGAGTAGACATAAGGCTCATACCTCATGAATCGACAAGAAGTGAAGTGAAGCCAAGTTAGAGAAGATTTAGGTGAGGGTTTTTGGAATAATTTTTGGGAAGGGTTTCTATTCTATTTTAAGCCTTTTGAGGTTGAGTTATATTGTTAAAAAGGCTTGGTTAAGGTTTTGTTGAGGAAGTTGAGTTGTGTTTTTAAAGAGGTCGAGTTCAGGGCCTATTGGACTAAGTTCTGTTGGACTTGTTCTAGTTTTGAGGTTGAGTTTTGGTCCTAGTTTGAGACCAAGTTGCAATCCTTATTGGAGACCGAGTTGTAGCCTTAGTTGGATACAAGCTTCCAAGAGGGAAAACCTTCTTTTGAATAAGTTGTAATCCTAAATATTGTTTCTTGAACAACAAAACAATTATAAGTTGGTGCTTAATGAAGATTTGTGGCCTCATCTTCTTGACAGGTTAGAGCTTGCTATTTTTGTACATTGGTGGTTATAGAGGATTTGTGTTCACACAAGTGGTTGTAATAAATTAAAGACTATTTAGAAAGTGTTCAAGTGTTCTTTCTTCAAGTTCTGATTTCCACTTTTACTTTTGTGCTCATGCATAGTGTTGATGATTGATTATGTGGTGTGATTTTAGTCTTAAGATTAATAAAGTAAAAATAATTTAATTTGTGTGATATTAACTCACCCATATCTCAGTATCATTGTGTATTTCCAACAAAGAGAATGACTTTGAAATGATAATGACATCTTTTATTTTTTTTAAGGTTTTTTGTTTTTTTAGTTCACTATACTGGAGATCGATACTAGTTACATGCACGAAAAACCCACCTTTGTCTAGGTGAGTCAATATTGGTGTGACTAGAACCTGAGTGGGGAAGATAATAACAACCCCTCCCTACCACCCAAGCTACACCCACTTGACTTTTTTTGTGTGGTTCAATCTACTGTAGATCGATACTAGCTACATCCACGAAAAACCCACTTGTGTGTAAGTGAGCCAGTTATCTTTCATGTAGAAATGAATCCCAAGGAGCAAAAATGTAAATCTCAGTGGGAACATAACTCGAGTGGGGAGGATAAAAGCGATTCCTTTAAGGTAGGATTGAAATATGTGAAATATGTTTCTTTTCAAAGTTTTATATAGAATTCAAGTTATAGGAATTTTATACACATTATAAACTAACTTAGTTATTTAAACTAAATGATTGGTAAATATTGATCCATGATAGACATTAAAATACTTATTCGTGACACATTTCACAGTATCAATATTTAAAAGAAAAACATAAATTAACTAAATTATAAAAACAACAATTATTATTATTATTATTATTATTATTCAAGGAGATTCACCCCATTTTATCATGGAGATTCTTGACTTATAAATAGACTTTGTTACAAAATCATGACTTGTCAATATCATATGTCCAAAAAATTATAACTCATTTCACAATCAAAGTATATATATAGATATATATATATATATAGATAGATAGATAGATAGATATAAACATTTTTTTAATTTTGTACATTGAGAGATTTGATCCCACTTGGAACTTGATAAATATGAACTTAAGATGGATCTAGGCTATTAGAAAAATAGAAGAGAGAGCAGAGAGTGATTTTTCACAACACAAATCTCACATTGTATATTATTCATTTCAACAATTACATATATAGGAAATTACAGACTGAATTTGACACCTAACTCCAACTAATTACATAGAATCAATGACATTACTTCTAACACATAATGACAACTCACACATGACAACTCATACAATTGTAGAAAATCTGATGTAGGTTAACCCGATAATGCAATATAAATCAAAGTAGAATACTATAACCTACTTCTACTATCAATTTACAAAAGCTTAAAGATCGAGCTAAACAATACCACCAGAAGAAGAAGAATCAATCGCACAATACAAATGAAAATACTTTGGGGAAAGCCTCAGCTAAAAACCCCACTCTATTGTATTATCATACAAGGTGGAAATACATAGGAATTACACAAAGTTTTAGCTCTCACAGCTAGCTAGCTCTCAGTACAATCCTCACAGATTCTCAAAGGCAATCTTGGCTTCTCTCCAACCTTTCTCTATTCCCTCCAAGCTCCTATTTTCTTGAGTTGTTCCTTGTGGATGATTTCATGTTACCAAGTGGAAAACCTCCTACCAAGTGGATGATCTCCTCCAAGACTGCGTAATCCTCAAGGATTAAATCCTTTATTGCATGCATGAGTTTTCTCTTTGAGAAAACACATGCAACTGATAGTACATTGTCCTTGAATTTAATCTCAACTTGGTATTTCTCAGAATAGACATGCATGAGTTTTTGATGAGGGAATCTTCAGTTAACTGGAGTAGCACTAGTTGAGTGCATGCATGCATCAACTAACTGTTAACTCACTATTAGTTCCTCAAACATTTTGGAACTAATTTAACTCTCAAATATAACTCAATCTTATCTCCTTAATTTGAGGGATAACTCTTGCATGACTTCAGAAAGACTTCTAACTTGAATTTCTCCAACTAATTAATTTGAAATAATTAATTAATTATTTTCAATAAGCTGTTAAGACTAAATTTGTTTTTAATTCACGATTTAATTCAACGACAAATTAAATTGGAATATTCTTATTGCATTATTTCAACACTCCCTCTCAACAAGAAAGGGATTATCTACCACCTCGATCCTGTCTCTATGGAACTCAAATTTACACTTTGATAATGCCTTTTTCAAAATGTCAACATCTTGCTCCTCTGTCGAAATATACTACAGCAGCATGATCCTCCTCGCTCCACAGTCTCTGAGATGATGATATCAGATGTTGATGTGCTTGGACCTATAATGAAATACTAGATTCTCAGAGAGTTTGATACAACTCTGATTATCACAATAGATCATAGTTGGATCCATCCTTTGATCAAACAAACCAACTAGGATTTTCCGCATCCATATAGCCTCACATGCTGCCTGACTTGCAGCCATGTATTCTTCCTCTGCTGAGCTGAGTGCAACCGACCTCTGTTTCCTATTATATCAAGAAACTGCTGCTAACCCAAGGTTGAAAATCCCTCTTGTTGTGCTCTTCTAATCTGATGGACTCCCTGCCTAATCTGCATCAGTGAAGCCCTATAACTTCACTCCCTCTGTCTCTCTGTACCATAATCCATACTGAGATATGCCTCTGAGGTATCTCAATACATGCTTTGTCGCCTTCCAAAATATCTTGGTAGGTTGAACCATCGCTTGACTCAACTGGTTCACCATATAGCACAAATCTGGTCGTGTGTTCACTAAGTACATCAGTGAACCCACAAGTTGCCTATACACAGTAGCCTCCACTACTTCTCCTAAAGTAGCATCCTCCTTCCTCCAATTACCAGCTAGAGAAGTTTGCATGGGCTTACACTTCTCCATGTGGAATCTCCTAAGTATCTCGTTGGCATACTTGCCCTGAGACACAAACAACTCCCCATCCTTTTGCCACACTTCCATGCGAAGGAAGTAATGCATGAGACCCATGTCTTTCATCTCGAATTACGATCAACTAATTATCACCAGTCAATATGAGATCATCAACATAAATAACGATGATCAACAACATACCTTTCACCACGATGTGGTATAGGTTCGCATCCGCTTCACTCTTTGTGAAGCCCAACCCGGTGAAGTAGTTGTCTATCCTGGTATACGAAGCACGAGGTGCTTGCTTCAACCCGTACAACGCTCTCTTGAGTCAGCACACATGTGACTCATGATATTTCCATTAAGGAATGTAGTCTTCACATCCATCTGATGGATATTACAACCCATATATGCTGATAGTGCCAACATAGATCTGATAGATGAGTACCTTGCGACAGGAGCAAAAGTCTCATCATAGTCAATCCCCTCGACCTATGAAAAGCCATAGGCAACAAATCTTGCCTTATGCTTCTCCACACTACCATCAATAGCTTGCTTTACCTTGTAAAGCCAATGGGAACTCACAACTGACTTATTCTCCGGTCTCAGAACCACGTCCCAAACACTATTATGAACTATGGAGTCATACTCCTCCACCATAACATCTACCCAAATTGGTTGCTGCATTGCTTCCTCAAGGGAACATCAGTCGGTTTCAACACATTTCCCAGTAAGGGCCATGTATCTAGTGTACCTCTTAGGTGACCTCCTGTATCTGCACTAAGAAGATGGTGCTCCCACATTCTCTCTCACATCGTCCAACAATCTATCAGCTTCTCTTGTGCGCTTCCGTCCATCTCTGGAAGACTCTACTTGAGTGGATGTCTCCACTCTTGTAACCTCTACATGCGGCTTCTCCACATCAGTCTGAGGATCCTCCTCCTTAGTAACCAACAGTTCCTCCACAACTTGTAGTTGGAGCTCCTTCTCAAGGCAAACTCGCATGACCTTCTACTCATCAAACTTGAGATCTTTGCGAACCACTGTCCTTCGACTGGTAGGCAAGTACACCTGATAGTTGTGAGGTGTATCAGTGTACCCCACAAATATCCCCAACTCTGATGTCGGCTCAAGCTTCTTTCATTCACCCTTGTCTCACGGAAATATACCGATGAGCCAAAGATCCTGAAGTGACCCACATCCGGTCTCTTACCGGAGAAAGCTTCATCTGGTGTCTTCATCCCAAGTATGTGATGTGGGCTTCTATTCTACAAATAGACCATTGTGTTGCATGCCTCAGCCCAAAAGTGAAGTGGTAGACCTTGGTCATGTAGCATTGCCCGTGTTTCTGCTACAATAGTTCTGTTCTTCCTCTCAGACACCCCATTTTGCTATGGGTTATGAGGAGTCGTCAACTCTCGTTTAATTCCTCCCACTGCACAGAAGTCATTAAACTCTCGAGAGACATATTCTCCACCATTTTCACTTCTCAAGGCCTTGATCTTCTTCCTCGACTCTTTCATTACCAAAGCTTTGAACTCACAAAACTTTGTGAAAGTTTGGTCCTTCTTCTACATGAAATAAATCCAGCATTTACGAGAATAGTCATCAATGAAAATCACATAATACCTTTGCTTCGTTGTGGATTCCGTCGAGAATGGTCCACACACATCAGTATGAACTCGCTCTAAGATAGCCTCTACTCGACTATCTCGATCATGGAAGGAATACTTGATGTACTTTCCCAAGGTACAACCTTTGCATGTGTCAACTTGCTCAAGTTTACCTTTGGGAAGTCCTATATATATCTGTTGCATTATCTTCAAAGCCCCATGATGCAAATGGCCCAACCGCCTGTGCCACAACTCACCAATGTCTTGGCTTTGCACCAATTTTGCTTTTGTACTCAATGTTGCACAATCATCTACCTCTAGTTTATAGAGATTCTTCACCCGAATCCATATCCTCTTGGTCTGACCCATGGCTATGTGTATTAGGAACACCTTTCCTTTACTGAAGACAAAATCATAGCCTTTGTCCTCCAACATCGCGACCGATACAAAGTTCTTCTTCAGTCTAGGCACATACATCACATCTATCAAGGTGAGAGGAGCTCCATGCTCCCTCTAAAAAGAAACTGTGCCCACTCCTGAAACACTATACCTTCCATCATCATCCATCTCTATGCGTATCTTGAGGTATTTCTCCTCCAAGGCACTAAATAAATTTTTATCACCGGTCATGTGCAATGAGGCTCCAATGTCAAGATACCAGACACAACCCATCATCGATGGCACCATGCATATGATGAGGGTAAAGTCTATTTCGAACTGAGAGGCTAATGCCCCACCTTTCGATCCTTCCAAGGATCCCTTCTTGGACTTATTCGATGGGAAATTAGTCTCATAATGTCCCATCTATTAACGCATCGAACACAACATTCGGGAAGATTGACTGTCGTACGGAAGTCCTTGGTTTTCATATGATCGCCAAGGTGTATATGCAATTTTACGGGTTGTTTGGTAAACATTTTGCCTAGTTTCTCCAAAGTAGTCACTTTTGTTCCTTTTCGGACTCCTTAAAAGAAAAGTTCCATCTGAGCAGTTGTCCTTTCAGGATCATTAAATATTTGAAGGTGACTAGAGTCATCTTTTCGTCCTTTTCTCGACTCTTTAAAGATGAAAAGGTCAAGTTCTATCCATGTGTCTTAAAATTTATTCGGCCATGTTCACACTTACCCTGTTAGATCTTGTTGCATTTTAGTTTGCGTAGGGTTTTTTTTCCTTACTCGATTAGTTTTCCCTAGGTATTTTGAGTTAAATCATCCTGGCGGAATCATCGATCCCATCTCTCGTTCCAAGCGACCAAGGATCTCCATCTTCTGTCGCTCCTGAGGTACCAGTTGCTAGTGATACTCTTCTTGTCATTCCAAGTATCCAACCACTTAACTCTCATGCTCTAGAAGACGAGTCTTACGATATTCATTGGAATCCCATTTGGGAGCCTTCCGAAGAAGAATTTCCCCTTACTCCTCCTGGTGTTTCGGTCCCAATGTCTTCTTCTGACATGGATGAAACGAACCCCATCATGAGTGAAGAGTCCTTTATGGCAAGTGGTGAAATTCCTATACCTACGGAAACTTCACCCTTCCATGTCACTCCTCTTAGTATCACATTGCCTCTACGCAATAATGCTCTGGCTGATATCATAGGTTCTAGGTCTCCCCTTACAAGCTCCATGTGGTCTCATACTGTCACTCCAACTTCGGGATCTTTTACTCCCCAGATTCACAATGTAACTGTCACATCTGTCCCAACTATTCCAACCATTTGTGTGGCTTCCTCAGCCCCCGTTGTTAGTGTCGTCACTGCATCTTCAGTTGTAACCACTATCGTTGGACCTTCAACAGGTCCTTCAAATAGTGGCCCTTTCGCATCCACATCTGGGGTTGTTGACCCTAGCCTTAGTGCCCCAGCTTCTTCTGGTTCCATTCCAGTGGCATATGATCAATATCTCCAAGCTCTTCAGAATCTGGATCCACAAAATCCGTTTCATTACTATGATTCTCAAGGAGCCCATATTTACCACCCTAGACCCATAGCATCTCAGCCTGCGGTTGAGATTTCGGTTCTGTTATCTGTCGCTTGGGTTACCACTACTTATCACGGTGGCCAAGCACAGTCTTCAAATTTTCAAGACTCGACTCAATGGCTACTACCCTTCCTTCGCACCTCTAGACCGAGTGATCGAAGTCCGAATGCGATGCCACAAATGCCAAGTCTCATCGCGTATATATATGATGTTTTGTGGAGGTCGCGTCATTCGGCTGACCCTCCATCCAACCTTCCAACCACGTGCCTTTGCAAAAAATACAACGCCTTTGTGTGGTCGGCCTGCCCATGGCGCGGTACCGCCCACCAACATCTCTCCTTGTTTGTCTTTTGTCCACAGTCGGCTTGTGGTGCGAGCTCCCCCAAATCGCCCATATAAATGTGAAACGCCAACTCACCTGTGCATAACATAACGCCTTCATTCATGACTTTGCCTGAATCACCCTACTTTAGATATATTCGCACTACCCTCTCCTGCACCTCATCTACTTGCAGGAGAGGGTAGTGCACTTGATGGTTCATTTGGAGTCACCGTGTGTCAACCGAGTTCCTTGCCCGAGTTGGCGGGCGCGCCCTCACACGAGCTTCCAACCGACTCCTCAACCAAACTTCGTTTACCACTGCACGACGGGCGGGTGACCTCACCTGAGTCACTTGTTCACCACCATCGCATTTCCTTCGCACGATAGGTAAGCGACCTCACCCGAGTCACCCATTCACCACCACCGCGTTTCCTTCGCACGATGGGCAGGCGACCTACCCGAGTCACTCGAGACACCTTCACCACGTTTCCTTTGCACGACGAGCGGGCGACTTACCCAAGTCACTCAAGACACCCGTGTCAATCGAACGCCCTGCGCCCTCACCCAATAACTGAAACCTGTGCATTCACCGTGTATGCACTCCACCTTAATCAAGGTGCAGTCACCTTCCACCTGTCATGCCCCCAATTCTTTTTTCGTTAATTGGCCAGGGTGCGGCACCGCCTAAGTAATTAACATGTTCCATTGTTATCTTACTTTACGAACTACACCTTAACATTCATCTCCATTCATGAATAACATAACATTAATGTGAAGAATATATTAACATTATAAACATCAGCATAACATCATAAACAACAGCATGAACACATTCATATGTAAGTAAATCTTTTATTATATAAGTATGAGAAATTTTAAAATGGTCGGGAGGTAGGCTCCACTGGCGTTACAACTGAGTCGGGCGCCCACCCGTGCACACCCGCACGGTGGTCTCACCTCAACCGATCACACACAAGTTTATTGCCCGGTCGGGCGGGCGCGCCCGTGCACGACCCACCGCCCAACTCTCAATCAAACTTGTTCACCGTTCGACGGGCAGGCGCCCTCACACACCCACCACCTGCACCTTCAACCGCTTCAACCTTCGTGCAAGAACTCGGGTAGACTTTGCCTGGCGGGCGGGCGCATAGAGCTGCACCTCGCTACAGCTACTACCCTTCCTTCACACCTCTAGACCGAGTGATCGAAGTCTGAATGCGATGCCACAAATGCCAAGTCTCATCGCGTATATATATGATGTTTTGTGGAGGTTGCGTCATTCGGCCTACCCTCCATCCAACCTTCCAACCACGCGCCTTTGCAAACAATACAACGCCTTTGTGTGGTCGGCCCGCCCATGGTGCGGGACCACCCACCAACATCGCTCCTTGTTTGTCTTTCGTCCACGATCGGCTTGTGGTGCGAGCTCCCCCAACTCGCCCATATAAACGTGAAACACCAACTTGCCTGCGCATAACATAACGCCTCGTCCTTGGTCGCTCCATGCCTTCGTTCATGACTTTGCTACTTTGCACGGTGGGAGGGCATGCCCGGTTGACTCGCCAACCGTCAAGGGCAACCGTATTATGGACAGTTGTACTACGAGCAACCTTATCCAGGGCAACCTGTCGGCCCACAAGGACAACCGATTCAGGGACAACCTTCAACCTTCAGTGGGTCTTCTTTCACATACTTTGGGCAACCTTATGGTAACCCGGGACAACCTTACATGCAACAAGGCCAACCTGGTACCCAGCAAGGCCACCCTTCTGGACAATTTGGTCATCCTCAAATACAACAAGGTCAACCAATTGTTCAGCCTACTCAACCATCTGGTCAGTCTGGACAACCCTTGGTTGCGCAAGGTCAACCCAATACCCAGCAAGTTCAAACTTCTGGGCAGATGGGCCAACCTCAACCGTCGAGTCGAGTCTTGAAAATTTGAAGATGCCCTATCAAGGTCAACCATCTTATGAATAGCCATACTATGGGCAACCTTATCCAGGGCAACTTGTCGGCCCACAAGGACAACCCATTTAGGGACAACCTTCGGCCTTCAGTGGGTCTTCTTTCACATACTTTGGGCAACCTTCTGGTAACCTAGGACAACCTTACATTCAACAAGGCCAACCTGGTACCCAGCAAGGCCACCCTTCTGGACAAGTTGGTCAGCCTCAAATTTAACAAGGCCAACCAATTATTCAGCCTACTCAACCATCTGGTTAGTCTGGACAACCCTCGGTTGCGCAAGGTCAACCCAATACCCAGCAAGTTCAAACTTCTGGGTAGATGGGCCAACCTCAACCTCAACTAGGCCAACCTTCTAGCCAGATGGCTCAACCTTAGTTTTCCCAAGGACATCTGCCTGGGCCTGCTCAATTGGGCGTTCAAACACTCGTTGCTTCTTAAGCTCCACCTGGCTTTCAGCCCCAGTCTGGGCTCCAGACCCAATTCGGTCTCCAAGCTCAGACCCAAACTACTTATCAAACGTAGTCTGGTCCCCAGGCTCAGTTTGGAGCCCAACTGCCTTATAATTTTCAGCAATCCCAAGGGCAAACTCAATTTGCCCCATACCAAAATTATCAACAGCCACAGGTTAATCCTTATCAGAATTTCCAGCAACCATATGTTGCTCTTGCAGGCCAAGTTGGTAATCAGTGGAATGCTAGGGGTCAAATCCAGGGTCAACCGTCTAGTTATAGTTATAATCCCTATGGACAAAATCCATACGAACAAAACCCTTATGGGCCAAATCCATCCAGACAAAATCAATGGGGGAAACAAGCAACTGGATGGAACTCTGGTGCTACTTCTTACCCACAGCCTCAGATGTCCTTTAACCCTCAATTACCTTTTTTAGCAACGTTGGAATTACCGGATGTGTCCAAACTGACAAATGATCCCATTCTCCATAATCTGTACTGGCCACTGGTTCCAACTAAAATTCCAGGTGATTGTCCCAAATTTGCTGGTAAAGCTGGGAAGATCCCCAAGCTCATGTCATGACTTATCATCTATGGTATTCGTCAAATTCATGTTGATGATTCAATCCGGATCCACCTTTTTCAACGGACTCTCATTGGCTCTGCTGCAAAATGGTATATTGAGCTAGCTCGCAGATCTTTTTAGGACTTTAACTTGTTGGCTATGGCATTTTTAACTCATTTTCAGTTGCCAATTCGATATGAAACATGCACACATCTCCTGACATCCTTAAAGCAGAACACAACCACGCATATCTCCGATCATATCCATGAATGGAGGAGACGTCGCCATTTGATTAAGTTCTGGATCCCCGATCAGCTTCTGACTGACTGGTTCACAACCTCATTTGTCAGTCCAATAGCCCAGGACATTGCTATGGGGGCATGTGTAACTGAAGAGCAAGCTATTGCGTGTGCTCAGTACCTTGACTTGGTGTACTCTTAGTCCGGTACACTATATTATTACTTGCTTGATGCTCCGAGACTCGAAACCTCTAAAGCCCCGTCAACACCATCTATTGACGGTATCATCGGTTCTGTCAATACGTCCTCTAAAAAATCTTCCACGAACCCTGGGAAGCAAAATTCCAACGCTTCAAATGAAAACGCTTCTCAGGCCGTATCCAATTCTGGTAACACTTCCGAGGTTAACACTGTTCAGTCCACCACAACAAACAAAACTTTGAAAGGAAAGAAGAAGGGAAAGGGAAAGAATAAGAGTGATCAACTGAAGCAAGAATCCCCTAAACCTCCACCCGAGGAAGGTGCCAAACGCAAGCCTAAGTATCCTTGCCTTATTTGCGACGAGGATCACTATACTAAAGAATGCCTGAGGCGGTCTGAAGTTAGTCTTTTGTTAAAAGGTGCCTCTAGGACTCTTGTCGTGCTCAAAGAGCCCTTTCCCTCGCAATAAACTCAAATGGTAGCTGATCCATCTCAATCCTCCTCTCCTTTTGGTTCTCAGGTATTTATGGCTGGGACGATTCCCATCCACATTACAACTCGATAAAAAGAATATCCTACGCCTGCCGAGAAGGAAACTGAGGTCCCCTCTAGTACTCCTTCATCCAGCTCTGGTCCGCTCCATATCGAGCGATCTAGTACTGAGGCAATCATCCGACCTCCTCCTAAAGATGTACTCCAAAAGTCTTCTTACAACCCTAATGCTTGTGCTGCGTAGCACTATATCATCATTGAGGGCGTAGCCCAAGCTCCGTCAGCTATGTCTGCATTAGAGGTTCTCCAGAGCTGCCCCTGTCAGAGGAAGTCATTGCTATCAGCCATTGGTGGCATTGACCCAGCAGACTTGGACTTTATCACTTTTGACTTAGACAGTCATGTACTGAGACTACCTCACCAAATTGCTTTCCTTATTCAAGTCATCATCAATTCTAAAACTATCCACCGCACGGTCATTGATGAAGGCGCTTCTACTTGCATTATGTCTGTTGCTTGTTGGAAGGCTATCGGTTCTCCGACTCTGAGCTAGTCTCCCACTACCTTGGAAGCCTTTGATGGGAGAGAGTCTCATCCTTATGGTATACTCCAGCGCCTGCCTATTACTCTGGAAGGGAAGATAATCGAAGTGGAGGTCGAAATTGTCGATGCCAATTTAACTTACAACCTCCTTATAGGATGAAGCTGGACATATGCCATGCAAGCCGTGGCTTCATCTCTATTTCGTGTCCTTTACTTCCCTCGTCAAGGGAATATTTTCACGATAGACCAGTTGTCCTTCTTCACCTCTTCCTCCTCCGATGCCAACGTGCCTTTCGTGGAGCATACCGTTGTTCTACATGAGAGTGTGGGTGTTGGACTCTTTAAATATTCTAACCTTATGGGTGTTTTTTCACTCCCACCTCTCAACATCGCTCCTGTTAATATGATTTATGTTCGTTCTGAACATATTCCGGATGAATCTATGTTCTTGATTAGTACCCTCGATCCTTGGTACGGGGATATTATTGTCTATCTTTAGACGTCCTCTTTTCATCCAGATTTGTCCAAGGATGCTCAGCGATGGATTCGTCATCATTCTCAACCTTATCATATTATTGGGGACACCTTGTACCATCTTGGCGCTGATTCTGTTCTCCGTCGATGTTTGACGTTCGAGGAAGCTGAACGAGTTCTAAATGACTACCACTCTGGCGCCTATGATGGTCATATGTTCGGATATGCTACTGCTTAGAAGATCCTCCGTGCTGGTTATTTTTGGCTGTTTATTTTTAAGGATTGCATTCTTGTCGTTCACTCTTGTCATGAGTGCCAAATCTACCAACGGAAGATGCGGGCACCTCCTGCTCCTTCGCACCCTGTCATTATCATCGGCCCTTTTGCCAAATGGGGCATTGATTATATGACCTGTAACCCTCGCTTGGCCGGGGGGCATGGGTATATCATCGTTGCCGTCGATTATTTCACGAAATGGGCCGAGGCGATGCCTATGCTATCCAATGACGGTCAGATAGCAGTGCAATTTTTATTAACTCATATCATTTCAAGATTCGGAATCCCTCAGGCTATTGTCACTGATCATGGCAAACATTTCCGTAATCATATGATGACTGAGTTAACAACCCAGCTGGGCTTGCGGCATGATAGCTCAACATCATACTATCCTCAGGCCAATGACCAAGTGGAAGCTGTCAACAAAGTGTTGGTCACGATGCTTCAACGCACCATTGGCATGCACAAGTCCAACTGGAATTTGATGTTGTTTTCCACCTTATGGGCCTACCGAACTTCAGTGAAGGATGCCACCGGGTTCTCGACTTGTTGTCCACCAGCTTAACGGGTGTTATTTTGTCAGAAATCATCGGATTTTAAGGTTGTATTTACGTGTTAAATTATTGGAAGGAATTTTGATTTTATTGCATATCAACACATTCCAAGAAGATTAAACACATTAACTGATGCATTAGAAAATCGTGTATTAGATAGACATTTAAACAACATGTAATCAAAACATTGTATAGAAGCATTCAAAACACAATAATGAACCATAGAAATATGTATATATATATATATATCTCGTGTGGCGCACCGAGACGCTCAAAAAATCAATGTATATGTCAAAAATAGAGTATGTGCTCTCCATACATCCGAGACACATGTCTCTCAAAAATCAATAGAAAGTAAAACCTACGTATCTACTACCGTGGGTTCTACTCCCTATAGCAGACCACTGCTCGTGCGACTCGTCTCAAGAGCCTATGCACCCTAGGTGGCACTCCGACAGTATGTCTCTGGTACTCTACAGGGACCTCCTCAATCCCCCTGTAATCCAGGATCCTGTCCGTCAAGCCCTCAAGGTTACAGGCTAACTCCTCCACCGCATTGCTACCAGGGCGAACCAGGGCCAGCTCCATGTTGCCCTGTGGGTCCCTCCGTGCCTCGAGAGCTAGTCCTACTGGCCTCTCTAGTCCCACATCTGCAAGTAACATAAGAGACATTATTAAGACGTATGCATGATAAAATCCAAAAACATCATAAAAATCAAAACATAAATAGTGTTGTGTTTAGATCAAGTGTTTACCTCCCTCGTCCCACTACTCACCTGCAAGAAGCAGCATGTCGGGGTCTCCATGGAAATTGTGCCTACATATGACCAGTCCTCGACTATGACCTTTTGTCGGTCTAGCCACTCTCGGAACAGCATCCCCTATGATACCGGTCGGCCATTGCCCCCTCGCGACATGACATGTGCCCGGTGAGTGATGCGGGTCTCTCATGGCCCAAGCACATATAAGTTCATGTCTTGTAGCTAAAGAATCGGTACCCGCTCTAGCATGAGTGGGATCAGGATAGATCCATACCCGAACTATTTCGCCTCCCTGCACCGGCACCTCATCAGCTGTCTCTACATGTTGACAGCCACTGCCTCAGCCTAGTTATACATGGTCAGGTTAAACCACTCGAGAGCTAGTCGAAGGTGGGTCTTTGTTGCCTCATGTTAGGCCTGGGAGCCCACCGTCCTCGTCACCATGAACAGTGTGGAGCGAAGAGTCAAGTCTTCCACTATTGGGATTTGTAATTTCCCGCTAGTTGCCGACTTGCGTGCCCCTGGGCACACTCGTACTATCAGCATTTCTAAGGTCTCGCCTTGCACTCGTTGGCCCTCTAAGATTGGCCTCTCACCGCGGCGAGACAATCTAGTCAGAAAATATATGTTCGTGGCATCAAATTCAATGTCTTTGCCCCGGATGACGAACTTCCCGTCCGTTGGGTTCCAGGAGTGGATTATCAGCTCTAGTAGGTCAAGTTGTGCCCGGAGATGAGGAGTGAGGAAGAATTTTAACAATTCGCACTCGATAAGGGCTCTTCGGCACTCGGCATCATTAAAAGCTTGTTTGTCATCGTCATCATGAGTTCTCTCTTGCCACACAAAATCCATTTTGTCCTGCATCAGAGGAAAAGTTGATTAGAACACATTTCATGAGCTTAAACATATAAATTATGAAAAATTTTGACTTTACAGCGCTGTCGCTGCTGTTTTGAAAACAGCAGTGATGACTCGAGGTCAGTCGTTGTTTTTTTTTATGAACATCGCGGGAGCACATCTATATCCTGTGATGATCCTGATGGTAGCTAGTGTTAACAATCGTGGTCATCGCTAACCCGAGTAGATCTTCCGCCACGACCGCGAGGCGAATTCGGGTTTCAAAATTTGCCCAAAAACCACCTATCTACCACCTAATTGCATGAAAAAAGCTTTGAAATGGAGTGCAGGGGAGAGATTGCTTACTTGGTGAAGACCTCGGGCGAAATTGTTGACTGTCGGTGCTGGAATCAAGCTCGGGAATTCGCTCAGTTTTGCACACCAAAATGCCAAGGTAAAACTCACAATGGTAAATGGTAAAAATAAACTTACCATACCTCCTTTTATAGTGTTTCTTTCAAAAAATTAAAAAATCGCACTATATGGTTTGGGTTTTTTCCTTTTATTTTAGGGTTTTGGTTAGGGTTTTGAGTTTTGCCCTTGTATCCATGCATATATTATTTTTATGTCGAATGGGTCTTATGATTGAAGTGTTTTATGTAGAACTACAAGTGGCGGGATCATGTCATGTTTTGTATACACTTGGTCCACATTTTGTAAAAAGTCTTCTTTAACGCTCTTTTCCGACTTAAAAGATGAAAAGATTGCCAAGTTTACCCTTTTGACTCGTTAAACGGAATAAAAGGCGGTCCACTTTGAGCTCTTTTCTGACCGTATAAATATGAAAAGATCACCGGACCTTTGTCGTTTTGGGTTCGATACTTGTTACGAAATGACGTGTCTTCGATTGCTTTTCTACTTTTTCAGATCGAGGCCACTAATTACGAAAAGTACTCCTTGATCGTAATGGTCAAGCAGTTCTCTCGAGTATTATTTTATACTTTTTTGGGCTTGAGAGACACAAATTTATGAAAAAGGACCCCCCTAGAGTTTTCTTTTCCATGTCTTTTTCAAACTCTCTAAACATGAAAAAGACTCCGAGTTTTTCCTGTGTCGGACTCGTTAAACCCTGACGACATTGGACTCGTCACCATGACGAGACTCGAGCTTCTCCTCCCTAGGGCTTGTTAAACTATTACTAGGTTGGATTCGTCCGAAGGACGAACTTATATTACAAGCATATGCTATCCCCTTCAAGCTTGTTTTCAAAAATAATTGGGGTACTCGCCAGCAATGGTGGGGGAAAATTTGGAAGTCATCATTGGTTACCTGCGGCAGCTAGTCACTCTTGAACATCGACACTTTTGCTTCTTGTCGGGTTGGGATATCCATGCATCGTCATTTGGCCTTCCGGGGTTTTGGGTTTCCATTTAGCCTCATTCCATCTGATCCATGTTGTCTCCATCAAGCCTCCGATCCCTTGGAACCTGAATGCTACCACCTTCCGGAGTCATGTTGCCGATATGTTCAAGAGTATAATCCTTCTGCAGTTCACACCCTTACCTCCTCCTCTGATACTCTGCTTCACCATCTACCACTTGTTCCTTATCTCATGTCGTTGATGAGGGAAACATTATGGCCCTCCTGCAACGGATCGTCTCCTGTCGACGCTAGCTCATTATCCAGGAGATTGGTCTAGAGATCCCTTTTGGTACCTTGGAGCTTGCATGCCTCAATGGCAAGTTCTTCGCACCTGACGATAGACTTTCATCATTGGTCGTCGATTGGGTGATTCCACGAGTGTTCGACTTCAGCTCATTTTTTGCACTTAGTGGATTGTACTGGACAGTACCTTGAGAGCCATTGGCATTATTGGTGGTTTCTCTCGCGCTTGTTAATGGTTGTTATCATTGACCGGTAATTAAGCGAATTTATGTCATGCTCGACTTCAGCACATCTGTTCGCATGCTAGAATTTGTACTATGATAGGTTGGGTGTTAAGACCCCGAAATAAGATTACACACGTTCGGGTTGCGTGGATTGGTTCGTGATTACATACATGACTCTTTGATGGATGGCTGCGACCATACCTGAGTCTTCATGGATGGCTCCGACCATACCTTTATCATTATCATGGTCTTATTAGCTGGGTAGCTGCGTCCATACCACAAACCAAGTTCGTATGTCTTTTGGATGGTTGCGCCCATACCTAGACTACATGTATTTCACTATCATAGATATCAGTTGTACTTGCGCCTGCAGGTTCTTCCATGTGGTGTTCCAGTTTAGACATTTTCGTAAAGCATTTCACCCTTCCCACTCTCTTGGGCTTCATGCTTTAGGGGGCATCTGTTACACAGTAATTTGTCACTGCCTTCACCACAGTCTTTCTACTGTGTCATGTGTCAAATAAACATGCTCATATTAGACAAATGCTCTCTAATGTTGTCAATTGACCCTAGTTTCCTAAGTCTTTTGCATCGTCGCGAGAATACACTTAATACACACAACAGACCCCTGTCATAAACAGTCTTGTCGCGACCCCGTCGTGGGAGTACACATGTTTCTCACGACGATTTGATTTCAAGCCTCGGCGCGAGGCTATTAACTATTTTTAGCGATGGTCGGTCTGCATACATTACTTCCTAGTGATGTCGGCGCTAAAGCTTAGTTAATGACCAGCGACGATCCAGATTGGGTGAATTCGTTCCAACAGTCGGCCTTCTAGATGTCTCTAGACTTGGTTGTTGGGTCAGTTTGGGTCGCCCTTCCCCCTCTGGCATGGTAGTTCTGTCTTTTGTGCTGCTTGCCCTGAGGATAAGCTCCCTCTCCCTCATTTCATGGAGACTCCTTCTCTTATAAAATCACTCACCATTGCTATCATCTGCTAGTTCTTTTGGTTGTACAGTGTTGCTGCTGCTTTTGAGTTTGGTAGATAGTTTTGGTGTGAGTGTGACAAGTGTGGGATTGCTACATAGTTTGCAAGAAGGTGTGGAGTGCCCTTAACCTTGTGTTAAAGCTTGTGAATGAGAGAGAGATATATTGTTGTTTGGGAGACCCATCTTTGAGAGTGAATGCTTGAAGAAACATACTGGTTGGACCCTCCGAGAAGGCTTGCGATGTCAAGACTTGGTTGTAAGCTTTGCTCTTGATTTATCATTAATACTATCAATGATGATTTCTTATGTCTTGTATGTAATTTACTTGATAGCTCATGACTTCTTGACTTTGTGAATAAATAGATCATTGTTGTTTCTCAGTTACGTGCTCTATTGTTTTCTTGTGGTGTTTCAGGTTAATTGCTCATTAAGGAGAAGGAAACGGAAGCTGGAGCAGTGCAACGGAACTTCATCAACCACCAGTTTGAGGTAGGCCTCCAACGATGACTATTTAAGGGAATTAATTGTTGTTTTGTCCTTGTTGTGACTAGACCCACTCTAGGGCTAGAGGGGTTTCCTCTGTCCGCAGAGGGAACACTTTCCTACTTCACAGGAGAAATAAATCTCACAATAGAAATCAGCTATCACACACTTATATTAATCTATGTATGTACATAACAATAACACTCAAGACTCTCATATATTCATGGCCTTCCCGTAAGGGAATCAAGCTAGATCTAGCTCTGATCCCATATTAGAAAAATAGAAGAGAGAGTAGAGAGCGGTTTTTCACAACACAAATCTCACATTGTATATTATTCATTTCAACAAATACATATATAGGAAATTACACACTGACTTTGACACCTCACTCCAACTCATTACATAAGAATCAACAGCATTACTTCCAACACACAATGACAACTACACATTACATGGAAGCATTACTTCCGACATAGGTTATATATAGCTCTAATCCCATATTAGAAAAATAGAAGAGAAAGCAAAGAGTGATTTTTCACAACACAAATCTCACACTGTATATTATTCATTTCAACAATTACATATATAGGAAATTACACACTGACTCCGACACCTCACTCCAACTCATTACATAAGAAATAATAGCATTACTTCCAACAGACAATGACAACTACATATTACATGGAATGAATATTGATTTTACAAAGTCAATTTTTTAATATAACATTACAACATCTCCCATACTAGTTTAGAGCCTCTCAAGTTTCAATAAATCTCAACTCTCTATCTTGCCATTTATCTATTAATTGAAATTCTAGATATTTCATTCCAAAATCCAAAATAGACATTCTCATTAACATAATTAGATTGTGTTTATAATTAATCTAATGTAAGACTAATATATATATAAACATTAAATTTAATTTAAAGCTATATATATTTTTTACTGAGGGGTATAGAGTAGATAAAGTGTTATGTTAAGGCACTCTATGTTGTAAAGGTTATTTGTTCTAAATTCCATGGATAAAAATCCAACCAAGCTAAAGGCTAGTGTGGCCCAAGCCGGGTGCAATACTCAACCTATTTTGAGAACTTAGATGTCTCTGAAACTGCAAATGAGTGTACTAGTCTTTTCAAAACTCACATAACTTAAAAACAAACAAAATATATATATAATTTATGATATTTATATATTAGTTTAAATTTTTTAAATAAAAATAATGGAAAAGAATTTGATATTTTTAATTTACAATTTGATAAAAAAATATTTTAAATTTGATGTTATGTTAAAACATTCATGCTATATCATTCAATTTATTAATAACGATATTTAAGAATATTAATTCATTTTTATATTGGAAATAATATTTATATCCATTTAAAATTACAATTTTAAACAAAAATGCTAATAAATTTAAAAATATCAGATTAACTATTTTCTCTATAAAATTTGTAAATATAATCCTTATAAATAATTATAAGAGTCTGCTAATGTTTTCTCATAATGTTATTGAAAATTTTAAAATGGGTATAATTTTTGTAAACTAACAAAATTTCAAAGCAGTGAAAATGCCAAGTGAAACCACCATTCAACTAAGTTTAAGGCAGAGTCCGCTGCAGAATTTCTATCGAAAATTGAAAGGTAGCAATCTGAAACTTATTTAGAAACTCCAATATTTAACCATTGTGAATGTTGCATCTATTAATCAAAAGAATTAAGAGCTTTAAAAATGGCTACCCATGCCTGAAACCCAGTGAAAAGTACTGGAAAGAAAAGAGCAAAAGTCGTTATCTTATGCATTGCATTGCATTTGGATCCATTGGTATATCAATGCATTCAATTCCATTACGATCCCATGGCATTGGCTATGCAGTGGAAGCCGTCTCGGTTGGCCAGTAATATTTATTAGTTTATAAGATATTTAATGTTGTTGGGATGTATATGTTTATTTTTAGATGTATATTTGTTTAAATTTAATGGTGAGTATATACGGAAAGTCTTATTTCTAACTCTATCGCATAGTAAATGTGGCTTGACATGGGGCCGAGATAACAGGATATAATATGTCGTTATTTTTTTTCCTTTCTCATCATCGTGGGGCGTGTTATATCATGTTATATCGACCCCATGTCAAGCGACATGCAATAGGGTTAGAAATAGAGTTTTCCAGTATATACAACCCGATCGCATTAAAAATATTTTATAATCGGTAAATAAATTTTATCATCTCAACTATAATTAGATTTATATCTTGATTTTAAATTGTGATGACAGCTTACAACTTTATCTTATGACTTAGATTTCTATCTTGATTTTAAATTGCTGTGACAGGTTACAACTTTATCTTATTTAGTCACAATGACGGTGGAGATTGCAGTGGGCTTGAACTCTGAATCTTCATAAGAGGAAATTGAATGTGACTGTATTCACTTTATTATGAAGAACGTACAGCCTGGTTAAAGAACATCTATGCTGGAATCTAGATTGATATTTTGGTTATTGCTTTTTCGGTCAACGAGGCACATCAAAAGAACATCGATTCATATTACATTTCCAAGAAAAATGAGGGACAGGGCTATATATTTGATTGGACATTATATATTAAATTTGCAGGAAAACAGGGAAAAGTGATACTTATGAGTTATGTTTGATATTCTTGTACCAAATTCATGATGGGGATGTAAGAATTTGTGATACCCAACACCTACCTTGGGACACAGGAATGGAAGCACAACCACAGAGATAGGTGCAACGGAAATGGCTATGAAACTTGTGCCCTCAAATACCTCACATGGATTTTAGGTTCCTGAAAGCAACGTCTCATCAATCACAGAGTGGAGGTTGTTGAAAGCAAACATCTAATCAATCATATTGTACCATTTTTGTACCATTTTTAGATATCCTTAATTATATAAGTACATGAGATATCATGATGTGTATTTGCATATATTTTTACTGATCAACTCTTGAAAATAGAGACAGGAATGACAAGAAACTCATCATGTGGGGTTTGTAAACCTTGCCATACTCACATGGACCCAATATGATGAGTATGAGGGTGCAAAATTAAGGGTATGATTGCCAAGTAACTCATAGCATGTGGGTTTGTTCCCCTTACCACATGCAATGGACCCTTCTTTGTTGTGGAGCATGGCAGAAATAAGGGTATGACTGACAAGCAACTCATAGCATGTGGGTTTGTGCCCCTTACCACATGCATATGGACCCTTCGTTGTTGTGGAAGTGGGTTTGTGCCCCTTACCACATGCAGTGGACCCTGGACCCTTCGTTGCTGTGGAACATGGCAGGAAGTGCTTAAAAGTTGTAAATGGATTTAATGAGATGGTGACCAGCTTTTAAAATTGTAAATGGATTTATATTAGATAGTGACCCAATTTTAAATGATGTAGGGAAGTACCTCGTTTTATCATAGTGATAGTAAATGGTTTTAAATTAGTGACCCATTATGTCTAATGGCTCTTTGTTTTCTTAATATAAGGAATGGAATTAAATTAGATTGTGACTCTGGTTATGTAAGATGTAAAATTAGATTAGGTGTAAATTAATTGTGAAAGATTTATTTTAATATGTAAGGGGTTTTTTGAGATAAGATAAAGTTTATATATATATATATAACTATAGTTATTTGGAGAAAGTTTATATATATATATAAAATGATATGTATTTGGAGGAAGTTTTTTTATATAAATATTTTGGAATTTATTCTCCAATCAGGGTGTGAGTTGCATCCTATGGGTATGTCCCGACCCACTGTCTAAAATGCAGATTCCAAGAAAATCGTATGTCATCATCCACATGCATGTAGTGCTTGGAGAGGTGGTGGTGCGCATGCGATGGTTTAATGCCGACCCAGAAGGTGGCAGAGGCATTATCAAGGTGGTGAAGGTAAGTTTGCCCTCCGTCGATCTTGGTAAGTTGGTCTATGTACTCCGATCACTGTGGATCTGGTCTGAGTTGCTCATCGTCTTGGGGAAGGCATCGGCTCAGTCTCCTCTTGTTCAAGGTCTCTGACATAGGATTTTTCCACTCCTAATTCTGTTAACCCTGCACCTATGGATCACCATCTCTGTATGTGAGTATCTGGGGTGAATGGAAAAGTGTTACTCAGGTGGGAATGACAAGGGATTTCTCTGGAATGTGGCATGGTTGGGTCAATTTTGTGTGTTGAGTCTCTCGTCTACTGTGTCCCTGGGTCAATGGTTTATGGAATTTTACTATTCTGCATGGGTTTATACAGGGTCTAGCCTACAGTCTGCTCAGGGTTTCGTTGGGCTCCCTACCTTCGATATGTTGGATTTGTTAAGGTTGTGGTTTATGGACAACCCTGTTTGGTTAATGAGGGCCCTGATTATTTACAGTTTTGGTCTATGGACAACTTTGTTTGTAAACATTAGCCTGGTCTTAGTGGGCACAGTGTCATGGTCGGGTTTGAATTGTATGAAGTGTCTCGTGCTGGTCGTGTTCCTGTGTAAATGGTATCTGGAATTTGGTTATGGCGCATGGATTTGTGTGGGACCTAGCCTAGGGGTAGCTCAAGGTTTTACTATTCTTTCTATCTCCGACACACATGTTTCTTGCTTGAACTGACTGTAGATGGGCTTAACCTGGATCCTTCTGGGTTTTTGCCAGCAGAAAATTCAGTTTGTAATTATAGGCCTGACCATTGCGGTCACAATTGGAGCAATGGAAGGCTCAAGACCATAACTCTATGTTGGTCACTTGTTGACAACAAGCTCTCAATTTGGATCCTTATTTTCTTGGTCTCTTATGTAATTTCATTGGCAAGTGTCCAACGGTGGAGCACCCCCCCGCAGTCTCTTGCTCTCAAGTCTATATTATGTTCGAGTCGACTTCCAGATATAGAGATAGTCAATTATTTGACTTGCAGGTGTATCAAAATGGTTCGTGCCACCTAAGGTAAAGGAAGGAATGGCTGGGGAACCCGCGGTCATGGGAAACAGAGGAAAGTGCCCCCTTCTCAGGCCAGTTAACCCAGCTCATCTAGGGGGACTGTGCATGGGCATAAATCGACATCTAGGATTATTTAGGAAGCATCACAGGCTTGTCATTCGGGCAGTTCAACCCCAGTTAGACAACTCATAGCATAATAGGAAGAGGAGATTAAATAGAAAGAGGAAAGTTTGGAAATTGATCTGGATGAGTGGAAAACACTAGTTCCTGACCCCGAGATACTCCCGGAAGATCCACCCAATACAAGCAAACAATCCACTTATACTAGATTATGAAGAGCCTTCTGGCTAAAGACCTGGAGCAGTTCCCAACAGGCATGCATATGTCATTGCATGGGCACCCGAATTATACCAAGGAGTTTCAAAAGATCTAATTTCAATTGCAGCAGCAAAGTGGACGCCTCAGCCGCATTGAGTAGCATATCCCATGTATCCCTCACACGAAGCTGCAACTACAAATCTGAATCTTGATATGGTTTTCTCTGGTTGTAGGCTCAAACAATAGATTCAGGTTGTAGCTTAGGCTCACTTGATCTATCTCTGAAACTTGTAAGTGACCATAAATTCCTCCCCTGTCAGATATAAGGTGAGAATATGGAGAAAACTTAACAGCAAGACTTTTTAATACTCTAGAAGAAATTCTAACATATGACTAAAATATATTCTTGGCTATTGAATCCCATTGCCAAGAAGCGATACGTCCAAGGTGAATCTTTGTTCTTGCAGGAGGCTTGTTTTGAACCATTTGTTTGAAGAATGAGTGTGTTGACCACAATGCTTACACGGATGAAGATCAAAACAATGATTTTTAACATGGCCAACTTGATTACAGTGTCGACATTTGACAGTCTTTGATTGAGAATATGGAGTAAGATATGTACCATGTGAATATGAATTGTCCTGAAGAAATCAAACACTCTGAAATTGGATGAGTTTGGTATAGTCCAAAATATGAAAGGACACATCCTTTTCATATCCAAGAACATTTATGTTTCTATTGTTGACAAGCTCTTCCCAATGTTTGATGGTGGGCTTGGGAAGTGGAATTTGAACTCCTACATCTACGTGCAAATCTACTCCTTAAATGGACACTTGATTTGAATCAACCTCAGGTTCAATTTCTTGTTACTTATGGGAGTTTGTATCAAATTCAAACATAGGATTGTTCTAAACAAAAACAAGTTCAGAATGATGACTACGTTATTGTAGCTCATCTTGTTGTATTTGTGACTCAAGTTGCAAGAAACCAATTTTTTCTTGTGCATCTTGCAAACGGGTTCGAATATTAGAGAGAGTCCTCTTACTGATTTTTACCATATCATGAATAGTGGAATGAATGACGTTAATCATCAACTCTAATGCATCATCAATACCAGCCATTTTCTCAACAACTCAAA
This sequence comes from Pinus tabuliformis, assembly GCA_031772625.1. Classification (NCBI taxonomy): domain Eukaryota; kingdom Viridiplantae; phylum Streptophyta; class Pinopsida; order Pinales; family Pinaceae; genus Pinus; species Pinus tabuliformis. Next base: position 1,331,718,216 of record CM062807.1, read on the forward strand.
TGAACACTTCAAACAAAGATCACAACTATGAAAAATGAGTAAGAAGCAACACCCACTCACAATACAATGTCACTACAATTGGATTATGTTGAATTTCCATGATCTTGGGTCTAGGATAAAATCTTAGAATCTCTGATGCTATCAAACCAAGAATCGCAACAAAATTACTTTGCACAACGGAAAATATAAAGCAGTAAATCACACATGCACAAGTATAGATACTTTTTTACAAAATATTGTACAAATATGTACAACCCAATCTTTGTTATATTAAACCAATATGAATAATACAATAGTCTATGAAATAGAAGTTATAATGACAATCTCGCTACAATCTCTATGTCGTATCTTTTCCTGCTGGTCTTTCACTTCCGTTATGCTCTCTAGCTTCCCCTTATTCCATCAAAGGACAACACATAGAGTCTCCAGGAGGGCTGCCACCTATCACTGTTGCAAGTCACTTCTACTACAATGAACATGGGCTGATCCAATCTGCTCTTCTAGGCTAGCCAACACCTAAGCTCCAATCTTCCTTCTAGTAGCTTATTTCATCCATCAAAGAGCCATACATAGGCTCAATCTTTCACCCAACCTTTAGTTGTCAATGTCACTTTATGATGGCTTTTCAAGGGCTACTTTGGGTATCCAACATGTTGCCCTCCACCAGTCCAATGGCACCCAATCCAATCACTGCAAGATCTGCTCCTAATTGAGGTCTCCAACTACCCAAGTCAACCTCAACACATGGCTCCCACATGTTGCAAATGTCCACACAATAGGACTGATCCAACTAGCGACCCACTCAATACTATCTCATCAAGAAGTACATACCTTCATGGGTTGAATACTACTGTAGTTTTTTGGTCTAGTTAGGGCACACTAGACTTCCACGCTAGCCCTTCCAAATCTTCCACCTAATCACCTTTAATGTTGTAGTTGTACTTCCTTGACGAGTTGCTCCTACACACTGGTTGTAGGGCCACTTTCCAGCCCTATGTTCACACTTTTGGCCCTCCAAAAATAATGAAAAATAACTCTGCTTGCTCTTATAATTTGTTGCTTCAAACAAGGTATGTTTTCATGAAAACTTTCCCAGAATTATCATTGAACTTCGGCCTTATCTCCTACTCAAATTTAGACCAAAACAGAGAAGAATAACACCTCAAATCATTCTCATATTTTCCTTTAGGTCCGTGGCCTTCCTCCTATACAATCTCGGCCTAATCACAGGTGCAATCTTACCTAAACATAACCCTTAACCTCCTTCACCCTCCTTCTCTTGAGCTCGACCTATTTTAGAGAGAAATCTATGAGTTGGTGCACTTCTTAGATGCTAAAATGACTTCCATACACCTTATATTTATACCAAAAATAAGGGCTCCACGAATTTGTTGAAGGGACATGTCTCTTGGACCAATTTGACTGAAGCCTACATGATTTCACTATCCAATGATTAATTGTCAACTTCAAAAAATCATATATCATCATGGACATCTCAAAATTCAATGATTATCAAAGCATTGGACTCTTCTTTCCTCCCTCTATCATCTCATCCCATCACATGTCCAAAATTATCCATGGTTTTGGACCAAATCATCGATGGGCGAAAAAACCATACCTTGGGTTCCAAGCCCACAAGTGACTCTTGTGGTGCTCCACCCTCCAAACCCCAAACTCCAGGGCTTGGAGTACCTCCCAAGCTACTAAAAAATAAACACTCTCTCTTAGAGAGGGAGGTACTTCCAAGACTAGGAAGTAACTCATCACATCATCACTACTTTCAACACTCTCCCAACTCTTGGTGCTCACCCCTGCAGCAATCCTTGTAGCATGAACTACGCCTCTCTCGGAAGTGCCATTGTCATTGGAAGAATCCTTCTTCTTCTTCTTCTCCTGTATCGCTTTCCAATCCGTCCATGATTCCTTCTTGGTAGATGTGGACGTACCCTTGCTCCCCACTGACCACGCGTTCTTCTTGGGTTGCAAAGTCTCCCTCTAAATCTGCAAGCTCCCACTAGAACTCGATTCCATCTGAGCCTATAGAACCTGGACCTTCTTCTCTAGAAATTGTACCTATGCATCTAAAGCATGCACCTATAACTGCTTCTCTGGAATCTGCACCTGGTCCACTTGCTTCTTTTTCCCATGGTCTATAGGCTTGTCCGTCAGCCTCTATAGACCATTCTCTCTAACTCTAAGCACAATACCTATGGAGCTAAATCCTCTGGGCCTAAGTCTTGCCTTCCCATCCTAGAACAAGACCTCAAACCCCTTCTTCTTGATCATTGAGACAAATATCATGTTATATATGAGTCTTGGTACAAAAAATACATCCTGGACCCACATCACCCGTCATGTCTCCATCCTGAATGGCACAACTCCCAATCCCCAGATCTCATTTTGACTCTTGTCACCCAATAACATGTGAAACTTTGAGTGTCATTCAGCTAGAGTCTCGAAAAATTCTTGTTACCCTGTCATATGTTTCTTCATGCGACTATCCACGTACCATCCATCCTCATTGATAGTACCCTATGCGAAATGAGAGATCATAGAAAATTCTACCTCCTCCAATCTCTTGGTGAGAGAATCTACCTCAGCAGAAGTGGCAACACTGATGACCTGCTTCCCTTTCTTCTTCTCCTCATCTCCCTTCTTCTTCATCAGACATTTTGACAAAAAATGACCCATCTCACTACAGTTGAAACACTTGAATTTACTGAAGTCCTTCTTCTGCTTACCCTTCATTAATGCTACAAGTTCCATGTCATCATCACAAGCCCTCTTCTTCGAATGAAGATCCTCATCTCGTAACTTCTCCTAAATGAAGTCATCCCACAACCTATTCTAGCCTGCCAACTTCTCTCTGGTAGCAATCCCTTTGATGAAGGTCTTCCATTCCTCGGTGAATCCTTTCAAGGCGATCCTCACCTCATCATTCTCTGAAAGAATCACACCAACAGAAACAAGCTCATCTTTGACCTAAGACAATATCATCAGATACAAAGTCACTCCTTCACCTTGTATCATCTTGGTGGACTTCAACTTATCCTCCAATACCAATACCTGGCTCTTGTTATTATTCTCGAATAAATTTTGAAGATCCATCCACATCTCATGTGCAGTGTTCCTCCTAGAAAAATGATGTATTAGGGGATCCTTCACACCATCAAGGATGATCAATCTTGCCCTCGTATCTAATTCTTTGTACACTTCCAGCTCCTTTAGGTCAGTTGGATTCTTGATGGATTTCTCTGCGGACTCCTAAATCTTGTTGAACTGCAAGAACAACTTGATACTTTCCTTCCATGGAGTATAGTGAGACAACCCCTCCAATCTATCCTCATATTGGAGACTAGCCTACAACTTCGACATTGTAGTTAGCCCTTCACATACAATGTGACCAACTGCCTCTAAAGTTGTACTTCGTTGTGCACTTTGATGATTCATTGTCTTCCAAAGTAGCTCAAACATGCTCTGATACCATGTTGAATTTCCATGATCATGGGTCTAGGATAGAATTTTAGAATCTTTGACACTACCAAACCAAGAATCTCAGCATAGCTACTTTGCACAATGGAAAATATAAAGCACTAAATGACACATGCACAAGTATAGACAACTTTTTACAAAATATTGTACAAATATGTATAAACCAATCTTTGTTATATTAAACCAATCTGAATAATACAATAGTCTATGGAATACAAGATACAATGACAATATCGTTGCAGTCTCTATGTCGTATCTTGTCCTATCGGTCCTTCGCTTTTGTTCTACTCTCTAGCTGCCCCTTAGTCCATCAAAGCAAAACACATAGAGTCTTCAGGAGGGTTTCCACCTATCACTGTTGCAATTCGCTTTTGCTACAATGAACACAGGTTGATCGAATTTGCTCTTCTAGGTTGGCCAACACCTGAGCTCCAATATGCCTTCTAGTAGCTTCTTTCGTCCATCAAATAGCTACACATAGGCTTAATCCTTCACCCAACCTTTAGCTGTTAACGACACTTTATGATGGCTTGTCAAGGGCTACTTTGGGTAGCCAACATGCTTCCCTCCACCAATCCAATGGAACCCAATCCAATCACTGCAAGATCTGCTCCTAGTTCAAGTATCCAACTTCCCAAGTCAACCTCAACACATGGCTCCCACAAGATGCAAGTGTCCACACAATAGGACTGATCCAACTAGAAACCAACTCAACAATATCTCATCAACAGGTACATACCTTCATGGACTGAATAGTGTTGTAGTTTTGTGGTCTGGTTAGGGCACACTAGACTTCCATGCTATCCCTTCCAAATATTCCACCTAAGCACCTTTATTGATTCAGTTATCCTTCCTTGATGAGTTTCTCCTACACACTGGTTGTAGGGCCACTTTCTAGCCCTCTGTTCACACTTTCGACCCTCCAAAAATGATGAAATAGAACTCGGCCTACTCTTCTAATTTACTGCTTCAAACAAGGTTTGTCTGCATGAACACTTGCCCAAAATTATCATTGAACTTCGGCCTTATCTCCTGGTCAAATTCAGACCCAAACAGAGAAGAATAACACCCCAAATCATGCTCATATTTTCCTTTAGGCTTGCGGTCTCCCTCCTGTAGTAGCTCGGCCTAATCACAGGTGCAATCTTACCCATGTAGGAATTTACAGGGTAAGTTCCTCAGAAAGAATACCAAAGGACACCGCTCACAACCAGATCTCAAATCAATACACCAATATTTTTGACGTGGTTAAAACCCTCAGAGTGCAAGGAGGGAAACAGTCCACGGCCTGTCCCAACGTGGGTACAGACAATTTATTAATCAAAGAATGAAAATTTACATAAGCTTCTCTCATGCACGGATTACCCGAACAATGACCCTCCATGCGCTTTAAATAGAACTCATGGACCAATCGGGTGTCAAGCCACGGATCAAGTGTCGGTAATACCGAGGTGAGAGTGAACCGTCGGATCACTACATATCGTGACCGTCGGATTGTAAGTTACAAAATGTACAACGGTAAAGAAACACACTTTACCTAACTCTAACCTAACTCTATACTAGACCAAGTTGAACTTAACTATATCCTATGTGTCGGAATATCCTAACATCCCCCCTTAAGAACAACTTGGGATAGGATTGAAGGATTTACAAATATGACACAATAGGAGAAGGAAGGAGGCACTAGAGCCTATCCCCCCTTAGTGACAACTTCCTGAACTCCAAGCATATATCGAAGTTTAGTGAACTTCGCCTCTGTGAGAGCCTTTGTGAAGATGTCTGCAACCTGATCATCTGTTGGACAATATTGCACTTCAAGAACATGGTCATGAATGAGCTTTCTGATGAAGTGCATGTGTAGTTCAATGTGTTTGCTGCGCTGATGCTGGACTGGATCTTTGCATAGCTGAATGGCACTTTGATTATCACACCAAAGTGTGGTTGGATGCTGCTGCTCAAAGCCAAACTCTGATAGGATCTGACGAAGCCACAAGGCTTCCTTACTAGCTTCCACGGCACCACGATACTCTGCTTCTGCTGACGAAAGAGAAATGGCAGCCTGTTTCTTACAAGCCCATGTAATAGGTCCTGAACCAAGAGTGAAGACATAACCGGCAGTAGACTTCCGATCATCAAGGTCACCAGCCCAATCAGAATCAGTGAAACCAACTAACAGAGGAGCTGCTTTGGCACTGTAATGAATCCCAAACTGTACTGTACCTCGAACATAACGAAGTATTCTTTTAGCTGCTTTCCAATGACTTTCACGGGGGTTTTGCATAAAACGAGCAACAAGGCCAACAGCAAAGGAAAGATCAGGACGAGTATGGGTTAAATACAAGAGTTTTCCGACAAGTTGACGGTATAAGGTAGCATCAACTTCAGGAGAAGTACAAGAGACTGAAAGTTTGACTCCAGACTGAAAGGGAGAAGGGGCTGGCTTACAGTCTTCCATGTGAAAATGACGAAGAATATCACAAGCATACTTGGACTGGGAAAGGAAAATACCTTCTTGGGATTGCAAGACTTGAAGACCGAGAAAATAGTGTAAGTGTCCTAAGTCTGTCATTTCAAATTTCTTTTTAAGGCTGGACTTCACATGGTTTATAAGGTTGGGATCACTACCAGTAAGAATAAGATCATCAACATAAAGAACAAGGATGATAAGAGAGTTGCCCACTTTCTTGGTGTAGACAGTATTGTCAGAATGACACCTAGAAAAGCCAGATTCTAAAAGAAAGCTATCCATTTTGGCATACCAAGCCCGAGGAGCTTGCTTGAGGCCATAAAGGGATTTCTTAAGTCGACAAACGAGGCTGGAGTCTGTTTGTATGAAGCCAATGGGTTGTTCCATATAGATTTCTTCCTGCAAGTCCCCATGCAAGAAGGCAGATTTAACATCCATTTGATGGACTTCCCATTTTAAAGAGGCAGCAAGGGAAAGAACAAGGCGGATAGAGTTCATTTTGGCAACAGGAGAGAAGGTTTCAGTGTAGTCAATGCCTTCAACCTGTGAAAAGCCCTTAGCAACTAGACGAGCTTTATGTTTATCAACTTTCCCATCTGGTCCATACTTGGTTCTGTAAACCCATTTGCATCTAACAAGTTTGCGTCCCTTTGGTAGAGGAACAAGATCCCATGTATCATTTGTCATCAATGAATGATATTCTTCATTCATAGCTGCTTCCCAATGTGGATGGCCTGAAGCTTCTGCAAAAGTGTCAGGATCATGATTTACTGGAGCTTGAGCCAGTAAAGAAGAGGCTCTTTCAAACTGAGAACGTGTACGTCGCTGATCTGTAGGATCACCGGCAAGATCACCTGCTGCATCCCGAGTAGCACGGACCCATCTTGGAAGTTGAGGATCCTGAGAAGGTGGGGGAGGATTATCATCCTCGCTTTCATCATCAGAAGAAGAAATGTTTTCAAAGATAGAAGAGATAGGAAGAGGTGGCACATCCGCCGGACTAGGCTCGCAGGCCGATTTATTTTCATCAAATTTTACATCTCTTCTAATGATAACATTTTTGGACTTAAATGGAATAAGTCTATAACCTTTTACATCTTCAGAATATCCAACAAAAGTACATTTCTCACTCTTAGGTTCTAAAGCTTTATGCTTTTCATCTGGAATATGGGCCCATGCTTCACTTCCAAACACACGAAAGTGACTTACATCTGGTTTAATGGAACTCCAAGCTTCTTCTGGAGTGATATTCTCTAGAACCTTAGTAGGAGTGCGATTGATTATATAATTTGCACAATTAATTGCTTCGGCCCAAAAACTAAGACTGAGTCCTTTAGATTGCAGCATACAATTAGCCATTTCCTTTAAGGTGCGATTTTTCCTTTCAGCTACACCATTTTGTTGTGGAGTGTATGGAACAGTATGTTGCATTTGAATTCCATTTTCGGTGCAAAAGTTGATGAATGTGTTTTTAACATATTCTCCACCATTATCAGTTCTTAGCTTAAGAATTTGATGTCCAGATTGTTTTTCAACAAATGCTTTGAAGGCCAAAAAAGTGTTAAATACTTCGCTCTTGAGTTTTAAGAAGTATACCCAAGTGCGTCTAGAGAAATCATCAATGAAAGTTAAGAAGTACTTGCAGCCAGAGAATGAAGCAACAGGAAGAGGACCACATAAATCACTGTGCACAAGCTGTAAAGGGGCTGAGGCGTGCCAAGAGGCACGTTTGTCAAAACTGTCCCGATGATGTTTTCCGAGTACACATCCGGAACAAACACCATCTTGCAAGATACCATAGGAAGACCTGTCACCATATTTTCTTTACATAGATGCTGAAGGGAGCGATAGTTTAAGTGACCAAATCGCTCATGCCAAAGTTTGCTCACTTCATCATTATGAGCAACAAATACTGAGGGAAGATGGATGACCCAAAGTTGTGAAACTTATACAACCTTTTGGAATCATCAGCAAGACCAGTAGCTAGAATCTGTTTAGGATCTTTTAGATCCTTGATTACAACATCATGAGGTGAAAATTCAACAATTTTACCTTCACCTGAATGAGTTATCTGATAGACAGATAGAAGGTTGCAGGATAAGTTTGGAACACATAATACATCATTAAACTGACCATTGTCTAGATGAACAGTTCCAGTCCCTACAACATTAAGAGATCTATCATCACCAACATATATATTTTTGGTGTTACAATCATTTAAAGAAGAAAACATGGCTTGGTTTTTGGCCATGTGACAAGAGGCTCCAGAATCAATGAGCCACTCATGAGAATGAGAAGAAGAAGAAGATACATTTAATGCATAACCAGACTGAGATGATTGACGATGACATGCAGAAAGTGCCGTTCCGGAAGTTGAAGTTGAAGTAGGCTCCAGATGGATGTTATGTTTCTTCATTGCGGCTTCCAAGGCTTCCATCTTCTTAAAGCATTTAGATTCTAAGTGGCCATCTCGATTACAAAAGTTACAATGTCTGTCAGTCTCTTCCATTTGTTTTTATTGGTCTTGTCATTTTGCTGAAATGATCTTTCATCTTGAGGCTGAGTTGGTTTAGGACCATTCCTTTGAGGATAAGACTTCTTAGGATTCTTTGAATTTGGTTGCTGCTGGGCGGCTAACGCTTTCGAGGAAGAGTTTCCAAGATTAAGAAGACCAAGGTGTAAGAGTTTTTCTTGTTCTCTTATTAAGGAATCACAAAAGGAGTCAAAGGAAGGGGGTTTGTAGTCTTTGCCTTGACAAATGAAAGCTTCCCTTGTAGAATGGAAAGTGGAAACAAATACAGAGTAGGCTGGTCCCAACTTAGTAAGGATGGAATAAATAAGGTTACCATCTTCTTTCTTAACTTTAACACCTTCCAAGAGATATCTAAGGGTCTTGAATTTGGACAAGAAATCTTCAATGCAAGAAAAATTATTAGGATCCAAAGTAAGCAACTCATTCTCAAGTTGATGGGCTCTAATTTCATTTTTAATCCCAAAAACTTTAGCAAGTTTTTCTAATGCTTCATGAGGAGTTTCAATTTCTGCAATGTGGAATCTAAGATCAGGAGAAACAGACATTCCTATCAAACCACGTGCTTGATCTTGTCTATTTTCCCATTTTTCGGCCTTGTCTTCATCTTTGGGTTTCTTCTCTTGGTCTGTGGCTATTCTGAAGAGACCTTTACTTCTAAGTAAATCTCCCATGTAGGCTACCCATTGGAAGTAGTTAGTGCTGTCAAGAATGACTTGGCATGGACTTTCCATTTTTTGAAAAAAAAAACTGAAGCTGAAGATGCTGAAAGTAAGTGGTCCAATGGATAGATCTCGAAAAAATAGGCGGTTTTAAAAAAAACGGCTCTGAAAAAGGCTTCCGGATGAAGAAGTTATGGCTTTTTGAAAAAAAAATTGTTGACGTTGCCGGCAAAGTGCGCGAATGTGCGGGAATGAAAAAATCCGCCCCCACAAAATGGAGACTTGAACCCAAGACCTCTACTCTCTTAAAAAGTCTTTGAACCAATTGATCTATACAAAATATTTGAGAGAGAGAGAGAGAGAGAGAGAGAGAGAGAGAGAGAGAGATGAGAGAGAGAGAGAGAGAGAGAGAGAGAGAGAGAGAGAGAGAGAGAGCCTCGATTTGTGTGCTTGCCTTGGGAAGGCTCTTTTCCCCTACAAAACACAAAACACAAAACCCAACACGAATATGCAAAGAAAAACGAACCTTACGGCTCAAAGTTAGCTTTAGCCAAAAAACTAGAATTTAAAAAAAAAAAACTCAAAGTTAGCTTTTAACCGAAAAACTAAATATTTTTCTCAATGTTTCTGATTTTCCAAGATCACACTAAGGTGCAGGGAAAAGAGCATACGCATGAGAAAAATCCTTTCTTTCTGTTTCTGATTTGCCCAGATCGCACAGAGTCGCAGGGCAAAGAGCATACGCAGAAATGAAAGGTATAGATCCGGGAAAAAAAAGGCTAAATAAACCGAAACCGAAATAAGCAGAGAGAAAATGACAGTAAACTGCAAAAAAAAACACTGTATACCTCCCGATCTGAAAAATGACGCAGCTAGGGCTACCGGAAACCTTTTCGCGTGAAACGAAAGGGGTTCCTCACTGAAACAGATGCTCCGAACGCAACAGAGCAGTCCTCTCGGCCCGAAAGCAGTCAGAAACAGCAGATCTAGGAAACGACAGCCGCATGCAGTTCTACCGGCTTCAGATTTGGATCACCAACGGACGCGGCCCTCAAATAGCTCTGATACCATGTAGGAATTTACAGGGTAAGTTCCTCAGAAAGAATACCAAAAGGACACCGCTCACAACCAGATCTCAAATCAATACACCAGTATTTTTGACGTGGTTAAAACCCTCAGAGTGCAAGGAGGGAAACAGTCCACGGCCTGTCCCAACGTGGGTACAGACAATTTATTAATCAAAGAATGAAAATTTACATAAGCTTCTCTCATGCACGGATTACCTGAACAATGACCCTCCATGCGCTTTAAATAGAACTCATGGACCAATCGGGTGTCAAGCCACGGATCAAGTGTCGGTAATACCGAGGTGAGAGTGAACCGTCGGATCACTACATATCGTGACCGTCGGATTGTAAGTTACAAAATGTACAACGGTAAAGAAACACACTTTACCTAACTCTAACCTAACTCTATGCTAGACCAAGTTGAACTTAACTATATCCTATGTGTCGGAATATCCTAACAACCCAAACAGAACCCTTAACTTCCTTTTTCCTCCTTCTCTTGATCTCAGCCTATTTCAGAGAGAAATCTACGAGTTGATGCACTTATTGGATGCTAAAATGACTTCCATACACCTTATATTTATACCAAAAATAATGGCTCCACGAATTTGTTGAAGAGACATGTCTCTTGGACCAATTTGACTCAAGCCTACATGACTTGATTGTCCAATAATTAATTGTCAACTTCAAAAATTCATATCTCATCAACGACATCTCGTAATTCGATGATTCTCAAAACGTTGGATTCTTCTTTCCACCCTTTATCATCTCATCCCATCACATGTCCAAAATTCTCCATGGTTTTGGCCCAAATCATCGATGGGTGCAAAACCCCAACCTTGGGTTCCAATCCCACAAGTGACTCTTGTGGTGCTACACCCTCCAAAACCTGAACCCTAGGGCTTGGAGTACCTCCCAAGCTTCTCAAAAATCAACAGATTATACAACAGGTGCAATTGCCTTCAAAAAACGTGTTGGATCTCGATTTCAATAATGTTGTGTTTGGTTTCATGTCAAGCTTTAAACCAACACCAATTGTTCCAATATATAAGCAATTTCAACTTGTTATATAAATATATAATATGATACCAACTTATCCCTCAACACATATAAGCTTCATATACCATTACATACCAACCATACATACTTCATATAAATTTCATTGCACTCTCCAACGTATAACCTTTCAAACACGTATGAAATAACATATATATATCAATGTTATATAAGGAGCATGAAGGTTCTCATACCCACCATAACCAAACCATAATAATTCAACACACCATATACAATGACCAACACACATAATTCATATGGGCATTCAAGATACTATACACACTTCACACTATTCAATACACATATCTAGAATATGATACATAGCAGGTTCCAACACTTAGTTGTCATACCAGTCAAGAAGTTCACACTGTCCAACAACGACGTCGTAGTTTAACGCACCAACTAAGCATATAACAAGAATTGTATTTAACACACAGTAGGAATGACCCAACCCAAGGTCTTCAATGCATACTAGGAGCAACCAATTCAAAGGCACCAAGTGATGAGCCACAGTATTGCAACAAGAATGCTCCAACTCCCAAGGTTACCAACTTAAATTATCAACCCAGGGTTTGTACAAACTTAAGAGGTGTCATCACTAGATGTGGAGCATACAATGTGTCCTTCTTTGATGGATCTAATGTGATGGAGTGAATGTCATGAAATCAAAGCCTAAACTAATTGTAGAAATGGAAATGTTTCTCTATTTGTAAGAAATGGAAATGCTACTTGCTCAAATGTAAACACTAATCCTAATTGCAAGAAGGTAAAGGTTATGCCATTTGCAAGAATGAAAAGTAATTTTCTATTTGCAGAATGTAAACCTTGTGCTACTTTCAACAATGTCAATTATTAGTCTAATTGCATAATGTGAAAAGTTGCCTTGAAAAGAAACTAATCCTATGCAAGAACAACAATTTATAATTGAAATCCTAAGAGAATGAATTCAAAAAAATAGACCTAATCTACTTTGTAAAAAGGAAAGTACTAAGCGGTGTTTATTATTCCTTAATCGCGATTTAGAACCTAGGGGTCATTATTCAAGCATAAGAGACAAAAACCAAGCTTTTGGATCATATCTGGTCAAGTTTACACGTGCTACAACAGGTGCTACAGGAGGCCCTGTTTTGCTACATGAGCAAGATAGCTTGTGAAATTCCAAGTAAAAAATGAAAATGGGATGGAATTTTTTATTTATTAAGTAGGATTTCTTAGGACTCCATTTCAAGTGGAATCACTCCAAAATACCCCTGTTAACACGTGCTAAAAAATAGCAGAAAATTACTACTCTAAAAACTGGAAATTCAAGAACTAGTGAGCTAGTTAACCTACCAAATTCCTAACCTAATCAGGTGAAAATTATATGGGGTAATTTGTTTTATTAACTTGAATTTTTTTTATGATCCAATGTAAGTGGAATCAACTAAAATGAAGCTCATTAACACATTCTAAAAAATAGCAGAAAATTACTACTATTTTACTACAAGGGACTTCCAGAAATTCTATATTCATGAACTAGTAACCAAATACAAGTGGCTCAATGATGAAGATGAATTTTCAAAGCTTTTCTATGGATTCATGATTCCATTTACTTTGTAAATAACCTGCAAAAACATTCACTCCAATAACTTAACCAATGTATCCTACA